>JAEIFO010000091.1:0-59079 GCA_018903695.1 Zaprionus gabonicus | reverse complement strand
AGCCTGTGCCTAGCCAGTGTCTAGCCAGTGCATAGCCTGTGCCTAGCCAGTGTCTAGCCTGTGTCTAGCCTGTGCCTAGCCTGTGTCTAGCCTGTGCCTAGCCAGTGCCTAGCCTGTGTCTAGCCTGTGCCTAGCCAATGCCTGGCCAGTGTCTAGCCTGTGCCTAGCCAGTGTCTAGCCAGTGCCTAGCCTGTGCCTAGCCTGTGTCTAGCCTGTGTCTAGCCTGTGTCTAGCCTGTGCCTTGCCTGTGCACTAGCCTGTGCACATGTCTAGCCTGTGTCTAGCCTGAGACAGGCATGTGCATAGCGCTAGCCAGTGCCTAGCCAGTGCCTAGCCTGTGCCTAGCCTGTGTCTAGCCTGTGTCTAGCCTGTGCCTTGCCTGTGCCTAGCTGCATAGCCTGTGCCTAGCCTGTGCCGGAATGTGCCTGAGCCTGGTGCCTAGCCTGTGCCTAGCCAGTGCCTAGCCAGTGTCAAGCCAGTGCCTAGCCTGTGCCTAGCCAGTGTCTAGCCAGTGTCTAGCCTTTGTGCCTAGCCTGTGCATAGCCTGTGTCTAGCCTGTGCCTAGCCAGTGTATAGCCTCTGTCTAGCCTGTATCTAGCCTGTGTCTAGTCTGTGTCTAGCCGGTGTCCAGCCGGTGTCTAGCCTGTGCCTAGCCGGTGCCTAGCCTGTGACTGGCCAGTGTCTAGCCAGTGCCTAGCCTGTGCCTAGCCTGTGCCTAGCCTGTGCCTAGCCTGTGCCTAGCCTGTGCCTAGCCTGTGCCTAGCCTGTGTCTAGCCTGTGTCTAGCCTGTGCCTTGCCTGTGTCTGGCATGTGCATAGCCTGTGCCTAGCCAGTGTCTAGCCTGTGTCTAGCCTGTGCCTTGCCTGAGACAGGCATGTGCATAGCGTGTGCCCAGCCAGTGTCTAGCCAGTGCCTAGCCTGTGTCTAGCCTGTGCCTAGCCTGTGTCTAGCCTGTGTCTAGCCTGTGCCTTGCCTGTGACTGGCATGTGCATAGCCTGTGCCTAGCCTGTGCCTTGCCTGAGACAGGCATGTGCATAGCGTGTGCCTAGCCAGTGTCTAGCCAGTGCCTAACCAGTGTCTAGCCTGTGCCTAGCCTGTGCCTAGCCAGTGTATAGCCTCTGTCTAGCCTGTGTCTAGTCTGTGTCTAGCCGGTGTCCAGCCGGTGTCTAGCCTGTGCCTAGCCTGTGCCTAGCCTGTGACTGGCCTGTGACTGGCCTGTGCCTAGCCTGTGCCTAGCTTGTGCCTAGCCTGTGCCTAGCCTGTGCCTAGCCTGTGGCTAGCCTGTGGCTAGCCTGTGCCTAGCCTATACCTAGCCTGTGTCTAGCCTGTGTCTAGCCTGTTTCTAGCCTGCGCCTAGCCTGTGTCTAGCCTGTGTCTAGCCTGTGCCTTGCCTGTGACTGGCATGTGCATAGCCTGTGCCTAGCCAGTGTCTAGCCTGTGTCTAGCCTGTGCCTTGCCTGAGACTGGCATGTGCATAGCGTGTGCCTAGCCAGTGTCTAGCCAGTGACTAGCCTGTGCCTAGCCAGTGTCTAGCCTTTGTCTAGACTGTGTCTAGCCTGTGTCTAGCCTGTGTCTAGCCTGTGTCTAGCCTGTGCCTTGCCTGTGACTGGCATGTGCATAGCGTGTGCCTAGCCAGTGTCTAGCCAGCGCCTAGTCTGTGCCTAGCCTGTGCCTAGCCTGTGTTTAGCCTGTGTCTAGCCTGTGTCTAGCCTGTGCCTTGCCTGTGCCTTGCCTGTGACTGGCATGTGCATAGCCTGTGCCTAGCCAGTGTCTAGCCTGTGTCTAGCCTGTGCCTTGCCTGAGACAGGCATGTGCATAACGTGTGCCGAGCCAGTGTCTAGCCAGTGCCTAGCCTGTGCCCAGCCAGTGTCTAGCCTTTGTCTAGCCTGTGCATAGCCTGTGTCTAGCCTGTGGCTAGCCAGTGTATAGCCTCTGTCTAGCCTGTGTCTAGTCTGTGTCTAGCCGGTGTCTATCTGGTGTCTAGCCGGTGCCTAGCCTGTGCCTAGCCTGTGACTGGCCTGTGACTAGCCTGTGACTAGCTTGTGCCTAGCCAGTGCCTAGCGTGTGCTAGCCTGTGCCTAGCCTGTGGCTAGCCTGTACCTAGAATATGCCTAGCCTGTGTCTAGCCTGTGTCTAGCTTGTGTCTAGCCTGTCTAGCCTAGCCTGTATCTAGCCTTTGTCTAGCCTGTGTCTAGCCTGTGTCTAGCCTGTGTCTAGCCTGTGTCTAGCCTGTGTCTAGCCTGTGTCTAGGTTGTGTCTAGCCTGTATCTAGCCTTTGTCTAGCCTGTGTCTAGCCTGTGTCTAGCCTGTGTCTAGCCTGTGTCTAGCCTGTGTCTAGCCTGTGTCTAGCCTGTTTCTAGCCTGTGTCTAGCCTGTGTCTAGCTTGTGTCTAGCCTGTGTCTAGCCTGTGTCTAGCCTGTGTCTAGCCTGTGTCTAGCCTGTGTCTAGCCTGTGTCTAGCCTGTGTCTAGCCTGTGTCTAGCCTGTGTCTACCCTGTGTCTAGCCTGTGTCTAGCCTGTGCCTAGCCAGTGTCTAGCCTGTGTCTAGCCTGTGCCTTGCCTGTGTCTGGCATGTGACTGGCATGTGCATAGCCTGTGCCTAGCCAGTGTCTAGCCTGTGCCTTGCCTGAGACTGGCATGTGCATAGCGTGTGCCTAGCCAGTGTCTAGCCTGTGCCTTGCCAGAGACTGGCATGTGCATAGCGTGTGCCTAGCCAGTGTCTAGCCAGTGCCTAGCCTGTGCCTAGCCTGTGCCTAGCCTGTGCCTAGCCTGTGTCTAGCCTGTGTCTAGCCTGTGCCTTGCCTGTGACTGGCATGTGTCTAGCCTGTGCCTTGCCTGTGACTGGCATGTGCATAGCCTGTGCCTAGCCAGTGTCTAGCCTGTGTCTAGCCTGTGCCTTGCCTGAGACTGGCATGTGCATAGCGTGTGCCTAGCCAGTGTCTAGCCAGTGTCTAGCCAGTGCCTAGCCTGTGGCTAGCCTGTGCCTAGCCTGTGTCTAGCCTGTGTCTAGCCTGTGCCTTGCCTGTGACTATGTGCATAGCCTGTGCCTAGCCTGTGCCTTGCCTGAGACAGGCATGTGCATAGCGTGTGCCTAGCCAGTGTCTAGCCAGTGCCTAGCCAGTGTCTAGCCAGTGTCTAGCCAGTGCCTAGCCAGTGTCTAGCCAGTGTCTAGCCTGTGCCTAGCCAGTGTCTAGCCTTTGTCTAGCCTGTGCATGGCCTGTGTCTAGCCTGTGCCTAGCCAGTGTATAGCCTCTGTCTAGCCTGTGTCTAGTCTGTGTCTAGCCGGTGTCCAGCCGGTGTCTAGCCTGTGCCTAGCCTGTGCCTAGCCTGTGACTGGCCTGTGACTGGCCTGTGCCTAGCCTGTGCCTAGCTTGTGCCTAGCCTGTGCCTAGCCTGTGCCTAGCCTGTGCCTAGCCTGTGCCTAGCCTGTGCCTAGCCTGTGCCTAGCCTGTGCCTAGCCTGTGCCTAGCCTGTGCCTAGCCTGTGCCTAGCCTGTGGCTATCCTGTGCCTAGCCTATACCTAGCCTGTGTCTAGCCTGTGTCTAGCCTGTGTCTAGCCTGTGCCTAGCCTGTGTCTAGCCTGTGTCTAGCCTGTGCCTTGCCTGTGACTGGCATGTGCATAGCCTGTGCCTAGCCAGTGACTAGCCTGTGTCTAGCCTGTGCCTTGCCTGAGACTGGCATGTGCATAGCGTGTGCCTAGCCAGTGTCTAGCCAGTGCCTAGCCTGTGCCTAGCCAGTGTCTAGCCTTTGTCTAGCCTGTGTCTAGCCTGTGTCTAGCATGTGCCTAGCCTGTGTTTAGCCTGTGTCTAGCCTGTGCCTTGCCTGTGACTGGCATGTGCATAGCCTGTGCCTAGCCAGTGCCTGGCCTGTGTCTAGCCTGTGCCTTGCCTGAGACTGGCATGTGCATAGCGTGTGCCTAGCCAGTGTCTAGCCAGTGCCTAGTCTGTGCCTAGCCTGTACCTAGCCTGTGCCTAGCCTGTGTCTAGCCTGTGTCTAGCCTGTGTCTAGCCTGTGCCTTGCCTGTGACTGGCATGTGCATAGCCTGTGCCTAGCCAGTGTCTAGCCTGTGTCTAGCCTGTGCCTTGCCTGAGACAGGCATGTGCATAGCGTGTGCCGAGCCAGTGTCTAGCCAGTGCCTAGCCTGTGCCCAGCCAGTGTCTAGCCTTTGTCTAGCCTGTGCCTAGCCAGTGTATAGCCTCTGTCTAGCCTGTGTCTAGTCTGTGTCTAGCCGGTGTCTATCTGGTGTCTAGCCTGTGCCTAGCCTGTGCGTAGCCTGTGACTGGCCTGTGACTAGCCTGTGACTAGCTTGTGCCTAGCCAGTGCCTAGCCTGTGCCTAGCCTGTGTCTAGCCTGTGCCTAGCCTGTGGCTAGCCTGTACCTAGCCTATGCCTAGCCTGTGTCTAGCCTGTGTCTAGCTTGTGTCTAGCCTGTGTCTAGCCTTTGTCTAGCCTGTGTCTAGCCTGTGTCTAGCCTGTGGCTAGCCTGTGTCTAGCCTGTGTCTAGCCTGTTTCTAGCCTGTGGCTAGCCTGTGTCTAGCCTGTGTCTAGCCTGTTTCTAGCCTGTGTCTAGCCTGTGTCTAGCTTGTGTCTAGCCTGTGTCTAGCTTGTGTCTAGCCTGTGTCTAGCCTGTGTCTTGCCTGTGTCTAGCCTGTGTCTAGCCTGTGTCTAGCCTGTGTCTAGCCTGTGCCTAGCCAGTGTCTGGCATGTGACTGGCATGTGCATAGCCTGTGTCTAGCCTGTGTCTAGCCTGTGCCTTGCCTGAGACTGGCAGGTGCATAGCGTGTGCCTAGCCAGTGTCTAGCTAGTGCCTAGCCTGTGCCTAGCCTGTGCCTAGCCTGTGTCTAGCCTGTGCCTTGCCTGTGACTGGCATGTGACTGGCATGTGCATAGCCTGTGCCTAGCCAGTGTCTAGCCTGTGTCTAGCCTGTGCCTTGCCTGAGACTGGCATGTGCATAGCGTGTGCCTAGCCAGTGTCTAGCCTGTGTCTAGCCTGTGCCTTGCCTGAGACTGGCATGTGCATAGCGTGTGCCTTGCCAGTGCCTAGCCTGTGTCTAGCCAGTGCCTAGCCTGTGCCTAGCCTGTGCCTAGCCTGTGCCTAGCCTGTGCCTAGCCTGTGCCTAGCCTGTGCCTAGCCTGTGCCTAGCCTGTGCCTAGCCTGTGCCTAGCCTGTGCCTAGCCTGTGCCTAGCCTGTGCCTTGCCTGTGACTGGCATGTGCATAGCCTGTGCCTAGCCAGTGTCTAGCCTGTGCCTTGCCTGAGACAGGCATGTGCATAGCGTGTGCCTAGCCAGTGTCTAGCCAGTGCCTAGCCTGTGCCTAGCCAGTGTATAGCCTTTGTCTAGCCTGTGTCTAGTCTGTGTCTAGCCGGTGTCTAGCCGGTGTCTAGCCTGTGCCTAGCCTGTGCCTAGCCTGTGCCTAGCCTGTGCCTAGCCTGTGCCTAGCCTATGCCTAGCCTGTGTCTAGCCTGTGTCTAGCCTGTGTCTAGCCTGTGTCTAGCCTGTGTCTAGCCTGTGTCTAGCCTGTGTCCAGCCTGTGTCTAGCCTGTGTCTAGCCTGTGTCTAGCCTGTGTCTAGCCCGTCTCTAGCCCTTGTCTTGCCTGTGTCCAGCCTGTGTCTAGCCTGTGTCTAGCCTGTGTCTAGCATGTGTCTAGCCTGTGCATAGCCTGTGTCTAGCCTGTGCCTAGCCAGTGTATAGCCTCTGTCTAGCCGGTGTCTAGCCTGTGTCTAGCCTGTGCCTAGCCTGTGCCTAGCCAGTGTCTAGCCTGTGCCTAGCCTGTGTCTGGCCTGTGTCTAGCCTGTGCCTTGCCTGTGACTGGCATGTGCATAGCGTGTGCCTAGCCAGTGTCTAGCCTGTGTCTAGCCTGTGCCTTGCCTGAGACAGGCATGTGCATAGCGTGTGCCTAGCCAGTGTCTAGCCAGTGCCTAGCCTGTGCCTAGCCTGTGCCTAGCCAGTGTCTAGCCTTTGTCTAGCCTGTGCATAGCCTGTGTCTAGCCTGTGCCTAGCCAGTGTATAGCCTCTGTCTAGCCGGTGTCTAGCCTGTTTCTAGCCTGTGCCTAGCCTGGGCATAGCCTGTGACTGGCCTGTGCCTAGCCAGTGTCTATCCTGTGTCTAGCCTGTGCCTTGCCTGTGACTGGCATGTGCATAGCCTGTGCCTAGCCAGTGTCTAGCCTGTGTCTAGCCCGTGACTTGCCTGAGACTGGCATGTGCATAGCGTGTGCCTAGCCAGTGTCTAGCCAGTGCCTAGCCTGTGCCTAGCCAGTGTCTAGCCTGTGCCTAGCCTGTGTCTGGCCTGTGTCTAGCCTGTGCCTTGCCTGTGACTGGCATGTGCATAGCCTGTGCCTAGCCAGTGTCTAGCCTGTGTCTAGCCTGTGCCTTGCCTGAGACTGGCATGTGCATAGCGTGTGCCTAGCCAGTGTCTAGCTAGTGCCTAGCCAGTGTCTAGCCAGTGTCTAGCCTGTGTCTAGCCTGTGCCTTGCCAGAGACTGGCATGTGCATAGCGTGTGCCGAGCCAGTGTCTAGCCAGTGCCTAGCCTGTGCCTAGCCAGTGTCTAGCCTTTGTCTAGCCAGTGCCTAGCCTGTGCCTTGCCTGTGCCTAGCCTGTGTCTAGCCTGTGTCTAGCCTGTGCCTTGCCTGTAACTGGCATGTGCATAGCCTATGCCTAGCCAGTGTCTAGCCTGTGTCTAGCCTGTGCCTTGCCTGAGACAGGCAAGTGCATAGCGTGTGCCTAGGCAGTGTCTAGCCAGTGCCTAGCCTGTGCCTAGCCAGTGTCTAGCCTTTGTCTAGCCTATGCATAGTCTGTGTCTAGCCTGTGCATAGCCTGTGCCTAGCCTGTGTCTAGCCTTTGTCTAGCCTGTGTCTAGCCTGTGTCTAGCCTGTGCCTAGCCAGTGTCTAGCCTGTGTCTAGCCTGTGCCTTGCCTGTGTCTGGCATGTGACTGGCATGTGCATAGCCTGTACCTAGCCAGTGTCTAGCCTGTGCCTTGCCAGAGACAGGCATGTGCATAGCGTGTGCCTAGCCAGTGTCTAGCCAGTGCCTAGCCTGTGCCTAGCCTGTGCCTAGCCTGTGCCTAGCCTGTGTCTAGCCTGTGTCTAGCCTGTGCCTTGCCTGTGACTGGCATGTGCATAGCCTGTGTCTAGCCTGTGCCTAGCCAGTGTATAGCCTCTGTCTAGCCTGTGTCTAGTCTGTGTCTAGCCGGTGTCCAGCCGGTGTCTGGCCTGTGCCTAGCCTGTGCCTAGCCTGTGAGTGGCCTGTGACTGGCCTGTGCCTAGTCTGTGCCTAGCTTGTGCCTAGCCTGTGCCTAGCCTGTGCCTAGCCTGTGGCTATCCTGTGCCTACCCTATACCTAGCCTGTGTCTAGCCTGTGTCTAGCCTGTGTCTAGCCTGTGCCTAGCCTGTGTCTAGCCTGTGTCTAGCCTGTGCCTTGCCTGTGACTGGCATGTGCATAGCCTGTGCCTAGCCAGTGTCTAGTCTGTGTCTAGCCTGTGCCTTGCCTGAGACTGGCATGTGCATAGCGTGTGCCTAGCCAGTGTCTAGCCAGTGCTTAGCCTGTGCCTAGCCAGTGTCTAGCCTTTGTCTAGCCTGTGTCTAGCCTGTGTCTAGCCTGTGTCTAGCCTGTGTCTAGCCTGTGCCTTGCCTGAGATTGGCATGTGCATAGCGTGTGCCTAGCTTGTGTCTAGCCTGTGCCTAGCTTGTGTCTAGCCTGTGTCTAGCCTGTGTCTAGCCTGTGTCTAGCCTGTGTCTAGCCTGTTTTTAGCCTGTGTCTAGCCTGTGTCTAGCTTGTGTCTAGCCTGTGTCTAGCCTGTGTCTAGCTTGTGTCTAGCCTGTGTCTAGCCTGTGTCTAGCCTGTGTCTAGCCTGTGTCTAGCCTGTGTCTAGCCTGTGTCTAGCCTGTGTCTAGCCTGTGCCTAGCCAGTGTCTGGCATGTGACTGGCATGTGCATAGCCTGTGTCTAGCCTGTGTCTAGCCTGTGTCTAGCCTGTGTCTAGCCTGTGCCTTGCCTGAGACTGGCATGTGCATAGCGTGTGCCTAGCCAGTGTCTAGCCTGTGTCTAGCCTTTGCCTTGCCAGAGACTCGCATGTGCATAGCGTGTGCCTAGCCAGTGTCGAGCTAGTGCCTAGCCTGTGCCTAGCCAGTGCCTAGCCTGTGTCTAGCCTGTGCCTTGCCTGTGACTGGCATGTGCATAGCCTGTGCCTAGCCAGTGTCTAGCCTGTGTCTAGCCTGTGCCTTGCCTGTGACTGGCCTGTGCATAGCCTGTGCCTAGCCAGTGTCTGGCCTGTGTCTAGCCTGTGCCTTGCCAGAGACTGGCCTGTGCCTAGCGTGTGCCTAGCCAGTGCCTAGCCAGTGCCTAGCCTGTGCCTAGCCAGTGCCTAGCCTGTGCCTAGCCTGTGCCTAGCCTGTGCCTAGCCTGTGCCTAGCCTGTGTCTTGCCTGTGACTGGCATGTGCATAGCCTGTGCCTAGCCAGTGTCTAGCCTGTGTCTAGCCTGTGCCTTGCCTGAGACAGGCATGTGCATAGCCTGTGCCTAGCCAGTGTCTAGCCTGTGTCTAGCCTGTGCCTTGCCTGTGACTGGCATGTGCATAGCCTGTGCCTAGCCAGTGTCTAGCCTGTGTCTAGCCTGTGCCTTGCCTGAGCTGGCATGTGCATAGCCTACATGTCTAGCCTGTGTCTAGCCTGTGTCTAGCCAGTGTCTAGCCATTGTTTAGCCTGTGTCTAGCCTGTGTCTAGCCTGTGCCTTGCCTGTGACTGGCATGTGCATAGCCTGTGCCTAGCCAGTGTCTAGCCTGTGTCCAGCCTGTGCCTTGCCTGAGACTGGCATGTGCATAGCGTGTGCCTAGCCAGTGTCTAGCCTGTGCCTTGCCTGAGACTGGCGTGTGCATAGCCTGTGCCTAGCCTGTGTCTAGCCAGTGCCTAGCCTGTGCCTAGCCTGTGCCTAGCCAGTGTCTAGCCTCTGTCTAGCCGGTGTCTAGCCTGTGTCTAGCCTGTGCCTAGCCTGTGCCTAGCCTGTGACTGGCCTGTGCCTAGCCAGTGTCTAGCCTGTGTCTAGCCTGTGCCTTGCCTGAGACAGGCATGTGCATAGCGTGTGCCTAGCCAGTGTCTAGCCAGTGCCTAGCCTGTGCCTAGCCTGTGCCTAGCCAGTGTCTAGCCTTTGTCTAGCCTGTGCATAGCCTGTGTCTAGCCTGTGCCTAGCCAGTGTATAGCCTCTGTCTAGCCGGTGTCTAGCCTGTGTCTAGCCTGTGCCTAGCCTGTGCCTAGCCTGTGACTGGCCTGTGCCTAGCCAGTGTCTATCCTGTGTCTAGCCTATGCCTTGCCTGTGACTGGCATGTGCATAGCCTGTGCCTAGCCAGTGTCTAGCCTGTGTCTAGCCCGTGCCTTGCCTGAGACTGGCATGTGCATAGCGTGTGCCTAGCCAGTGTCTAGCCAGTGCCTAGCCTGTGCCTAGCCAGTGTCTAGCCATTGTTTAGCCTGTGTCTAGCCTGTGTCTAGCCTGTGCCTTGCCTGTGACTGGCATGTGCATAGCCTGTGCCTAGCCAGTGTCTAGCCTGTGTCTAGCCTGTGCCTTGCCTGAGACTGGCATGTGCATAGCGTGTGCCTAGCCAGTGTCTAGCCTGTGCCTTGCCTGAGACTGGCGTGTGCATAGCCTGTGCCTAGCCTGTGTCTAGCCTGTGTCTAGCCTGTGCCTAGCCTGTGTCTAGCCTGTGTCGCTTTGCCTTGTGGACTGGCATGTGCATAGCCTGTGCCTAGCCAGTGTCTAGCCTGTGTCTAGCCTGTGCCTTGCCTGAGACTGGCATGTGCATAGCGTGTGCCTAGGCAGTGTCTAGCCAGTGCCTAGCCTGTGCCTAGCCAGTGTCTAGATTTGTCTAGCCTGTGCATAGCCTGTGTCTAGCCTGTGCCTAGCCAGTGTATAGCCTCTGTCTAGCCTGTGTCTAGTCAGTGTCTAGCCGGTGTCTATTCGGTGTCTAGCCTGTGCCTAGCCTGTGCCTAGCCTGTGACTGGCCTGTGCCTAGCCTGTGACCAGCTTGTGCCTAGCCAGTGCCTAGCCTGTGCCTAGCCTGTGCCTAGCCTGTGGCTAGCCCGTGCCTAGCCTATGCCTAGCCTGTGTCTAGCCTGTGTCTAGCCTGTGTTTAGCCTGTGTCTAGCCTGTGTCTAGCCTGTGTCTAGCCTGTGCCTAGCCTGTGTCTAGCCTGTTTCTAGCCTGTGTCTAGCCTGTGTCTAGCCTGTGTCTAGCCTGTGCCTAGCCTGTGCCTAGCCTGTGCCTAGCCTGTGCCTAGCCTGTGCCTAGCCTGTGTCTAGCCTGTGTCTAGCCTGTGCCTTGCCTGTGACTGGCATGTGCATAGCCTGTGCCTAGCCTGTGCCTTGCCTGAGACAGGCATGTGCATAGCGTGTGCCTAGCCAGTGTCTAGCCAGTGCCTAGCCAGTGTCTAGCCAGTGCCTTGCCTGTGCCTAGCCAGTGTCTAGCCTTTGTCTAGCCTGTGCATAGCCTGTGTCTAGCCTGTGCCTAGCCAGTGTATAGCCTCTGTCTAGCCTGTGTCTAGTCTGTGTCTAGCCGGTGTCCAGCCGGTGTCTAGCCTGTGCCTAGCCTGTGCCTAGCCTGTGACTGGCCTGTGACTGGCCTGTGCCTAGCCTGTGCCTAGCTTGTGCCTAGCCTGTGTATAGCCTGTGCCTAGCCTGTGGCTATCCTGTGCCTAGCCTATACCTAGCCTGTGTCTAGCCTGTGTCTAGCCTGTGTCTAGCCTGTGCCTAGCCTGTGTCTAGCCTGTGTCTAGCCTGTGCCTTGCCTGTGACTGGCATGTGCATAGCCTGTGCCTAGCCAGTGTCTAGCCTGTGTCTAGCCTATGCCTTGCCTGAGACTGGCATGTGCATAGCGTGTGCCTAGCCAGTGTCTAGCCAGTGCCTAGCCTGTGCCTAGCCAGTGTCTAGCCTTTGTCTAGCCTGTGTCTAGCCTGTGTCTAGCCTGTGTCTAGCCGGTGTCTATCTGGTGTCTAGCCTGTGCCTAGCCTGTGCCTAGCCTGTGACTGGCCTGTGACTAGCCTGTGTCTAGCCTGTGCCTAGCCTGTGCCTAGCCTGTGCCTAGCCTGTGCCTAGCCTTTGTCTAGCCTGTGCCTAGCCAGTGTATAGCCTCTGTCTAGCCTGTGTCTAGCCTGTGTCTAGCCGGTGTCTAGCCTGGTGTCTAGCCTGTGCCTAGCCTGTGCCTAGCCTGTGACTGGCCTGTGACTAGCCTGTGACTAGCTTGTGCATAGCCTGTGCCTAGCCTGTGTCTAGCCAGTGCCTAGCCTGTGCCTAGCCTGTGCCTAGCCAGTGTATAGCCTCTGTCTAGCCGGTGTCTAGCCTGTGTCTAGCCTGTGCCTAGCCTGTGCCTAGCCTGTGCCTAGCCTGTGCCTAGCCTTTGTCTAGCCTGTGCCTAGCCAGTGTATAGCCTCTGTCTAGCCTGTGTCTAGCCTGTGCCTTGCCTGAGACTGGCATGTGCATAGCGTGTGCCTAGCCAGTGTCTAGCCTGTGCCTTGCCTGAGACTGGCGTGTGCATAGCCTGTGCCTAGCCTGTGTCTAGCCTGTGTCTAGCCTGTGCCTAGCCTGTGTCTAGCCTGTGCTTTGCCTGTGACTGGCATGTGCATAGCCTGTGCCTAGCCAGTGTCTAGCCTGTGTCTAGCCTGTGCCTTGCCTGAGACTGGCATGTGCATAGCGTGTGCCTAGGCAGTGTCTAGCCAGTGCCTAGCCTGTGCCTAGCCAGTGTCTAGATTTGTCTAGCCTGTGCATAGCCTGTGTCTAGCCTGTGCCTAGCCAGTGTATAGCCTCTGTCTAGCCTGTGTCTAGTCAGTGTCTAGCCGGTGTCTACCCGGTGTCTAGCCTGTGCCTAGCCTGTGCCTAGCCTGTGACTGGCCTGTGCCTAGCCTGTGACTAGCTTGTGCCTAGCCAGTGCCTAGCCTGTGCCTAGCCTGTGCCTAGCCTGTGGCTAGCCCGTGCCTAGCCTATGCCTAGCCTGTGTCTAGCCTGTGTTTAGCCTGTGTCTAGCCTGTGTCTAGCCTGTGTCTAGACAGTGCCTAGCCTGTGTCTAGCCTGTTTCTAGCCTGTGTCTAGCCTGTGTCTAGCCTGTGTCTAGCATGTGCCTAGCCTGTGCCTAGCCTGTGCCTAGCCTGTGCCTAGCCTGTGCCTAGCCTGTGTCTAGCCTGTGTCTAGCCTGTGCCTTGCCTGTGACTGGCATGTGCATAGCCTGTGCCTACCCTGTGCCTTGCCTGAGACAGGCATGTGCATAGCGTGTGCCTAGCCAGTGTCTAGCCAGTGCCTAGCCAGTGTCTAGCCAGTGCCTTGCCTGTGCCTAGCCAGTGTCTAGCCTTTGTCTAGCCTGTGCATAGCCTGTGTCTAGCCTGTGCCTAGCCAGTGTATAGCCTCTGTCTAGCCTGTGTCTAGTCTGTGTCTAGCCGGTGTCCAGCCGGTGTCTGGCCTGTGCCTAGCCTGTGCCTAGCCTGTGACTGGCCTGTGACTGGCCTGTGCCTAGCCTGTGCCTAGCTTGTGCCTAGCCTGTGCCTAGCCTGTGCCTAGCCTGTGGCTATCCTGTGCCTAGCCTATACCTAGCCTGTGTCTAGCCTGTGTCTAGCCTGTGTCTAGCCTGTGCCTAGCCTGTGTCTAGCCTGTGTCTAGCCTGTGCCTTGCCTGTGACTGGCATGTGCATAGCCTGTGCCTAGCCAGTGTCTAGCCTGTGTCTAGCCTATGCCTTGCCTGAGACTGGCATGTGCATAGCGTGTGCCTAGCCAGTGTCTAGCCAGTGCCTAGCCTGTGCCTAGCCAGTGTCTAGCCTTTGTCTAGCCTGTGTCTAGCCTGTGTCTAGCCTGTGTCTAGCCGGTGTCTATCTGGTGTCTAGCCTGTGCCTAGCCTGTGCCTAGCCTGTGACTGGCCTGTGACTAGCCTGTGACTAGCTTGTGCCTAGCCTGTGCCTAGCCTGTGCCTAGCCTGTGCCTAGCCTTTGTCTAGCCTGTGCCTAGCCAGTGTATAGCCTCTGTCTAGCACGTGTCTAGTCTGTGTCTAGCCGGTGTCTATCTGGTGTCTAGCCTGTGCCTAGCCTGTGCCTAGCCTGTGCCTAGCCTGTGACTGGCCTGTGACTAGCCTGTGACTAGCTTGTGCCTAGCCTGTGCCTAGCCTGTGCCTAGCCTGTGCCTAGCCTGTGCCTAGCCTGTGCCTAGCCTGTGCCTAGCCTGTGCCTAGCCTGTGCCTAGCCTGTGCCTAGCCTGTGGCTAGCCTGTACCTAGCCTATGCCTAGCCTGTGTCTAGCCTGTGTCTAGCTTGTGTCTAGCCTGTGTTCAGCCTTTGTCTAGCCTGTGTCTAGCCTGTGTCTAGCCTGTGTCTAGACTGTGTCTAGCCTGTCTAGCCTGTGTCTAGCTTGTGTCTAGCCTGTGTCTAGCCTGTGTCTAGCTTGTGTCTAGCCTGTGTCTAGCCTGTGTCTAGCCTGTGTCTAGCCTGTGTCTAGCCTGTGTCTAGCCTGTGTCTAGCCTGTGTCTAGCCTGTGTCTAGCCTGTGTCTAGCCTGTGTCTAGCCTGTGCCTAGCCAGTGTCTGGCATGTTACTGGCATGTGCATAGCCTGTGGCTATCCTGTGCCTAGCCTATACCTAGCCTGTGTCTAGCCTGTGTCTAGCCTGTGTCTAGCCTGTGCCTAGCCTGTGTCTAGCCTGTGTCTAGCCTGTGCCTTGCCTGTGACTGGCATGTGCATAGCCTGTGCCTAGCCAGTGTCTAGCCTGTGTCTAGCCTATGCCTTGCCTGAGACTGGCATGTGCATAGCGTGTGCCTAGCCAGTGTCTAGCCAGTGCCTAGCCTGTGCCTAGCCAGTGTCTAGCCTTTGTCTAGCCTGTGTCTAGCCTGTGTCTAGCCTGTGTCTAGCCGGTGTCTATCTGGTGTCTAGCCTGTGCCTAGCCTGTGCCTAGCCTGTGACTGGCCTGTGACTAGCCTGTGACTAGCTTGTGCCTAGCCTGTGCCTAGCCTGTGCCTAGCCTGTGCCTAGCCTTTGTCTAGCCTGTGCCTAGCCAGTGTATAGCCTCTGTCTAGCCTGTGTCTAGTCTGTGTCTAGCCGGTGTCTATCTGGTGTCTAGCCTGTGCCTAGCCTGTGCCTAGCCTGTGCCTAGCCTGTGACTGGCCTGTGACTAGCCTGTGACTAGCTTGTGCCTAGCCTGTGCCTAGCCTGTGCCTAGCCTGTGCCTAGCCTGTGCCTAGCCTGTGCCTAGCCTGTGGCTAGCCTGTACCTAGCCTATGCCTAGCCTGTGTCTAGCCTGTGTCTAGCTTGTGTCTAGCTTGTGTTCAGCCTTTGTCTAGCCTGTGTCTAGCCTGTGTCTAGCCTGTGTCTAGCCTGTGTCTAGCCTGTGTCTAGCCTGTCTAGCCTGTGTCTAGCTTGTGTCTAGCCTGTGTCTAGCCTGTGTCTAGCTTGTGTCTAGCCTGTGTCTAGCCTGTGCTTAGCCAGTGTCTAGTCTGTGTCTAGCCTGTGTCTAGCCTGTGTCTAGCCTGTGTCTAGCCTGTGTCTAGCCTGTGCCTAGCCAGTGTCTGGCATGTTACTGGCATGTGCATAGCCTGTGTCTAGCCTGTGTCTAGCCTGTGTCTAGCCTGTGTCTAGCCTGTGTCTAGCCTGTGTCTAGCCTGTGCCTTGCCTGAGACTGGCATGTGCATAGCGTGTGCCTAGCCAGTGTCTAGCCTGTGTCTAGCCTTTGCCTTGCCAGAGACTCGCATGTGCATAGCGTGTGCCTAGCCAGTGTCGAGCTAGTGCCTAGCCTGTGCCTAGCCTGTGGCGAGCCTGTACCTAGCCTATGCCTAGCCTGTGTCTAGCCTGTGTCTAGCTTGTGTCTAGCCTGTGTTCAGCCTTTGTCTAGCCTGTGTCTAGCCTGTGTCTAGCCTGTGTCTAGCCTGTGTCTAGCCTGTGTCTAGCCTGTCTAGCCTGTGTCTAGCTTGTGTCTAGCCTGTGTCTAGCCTGTGTCTAGCCTGTGTCTAGCCTGTGTCTAGCCTGTGTCTAGCCTGTGTCTAGCCTGTGTCTAGCCTGTGTCTAGCCTGTGTCTAGCCTGTGCCTAGCCAGTGTCTGGCATGTTACTGGCATGTGCATAGCCTGTGTCTAGCCTGTGTCTAGCCTGTGTCTAGCCTGTGTCTAGCCTGTGTCTAGCCTGTGTCTAGCCTGTGCCTTGCCTGAGACTGGCATGTGCATAGCGTGTGCCTAGCCAGTGTCTAGCCTGTGTCTAGCCTTTGCCTTGCCAGAGACTCGCATGTGCATAGCGTGTGCCTAGCCAGTGTCGAGCTAGTGCCTAGCCTGTGCCTAGCCTGTGCCTAGCCTGTGTCTAGCCTGTGCCTTGCCTGTGACTGACATGTGACTGGCATGTGCATAGCCTGTGCCTAGCCAGTGTCTAGCCTGTGTCTAGCCTGTGCCTTGCCTGAGACTGGCATGTGCATAGCGTGTGCCTAGCCAGTGTCTAGCCTGTGTCTAGCCTGTGCCTTGCCAGAGACTGGCATATGCATAGCGTGTGCCTAGCCAGTGTCTAGCCAGTGCCTGGCCTGTGTCTAGCCAGTGCCTAGCCTGTGCCTAGCCTGTGCCTAGCCTGTGCCTAGCCTGTGCCTAGCCTATGCCTTGCCTGTGACTGGCATGTGCGTAGCCTGTGCCTAGCCAGTGTCTAGCCTGTGTCTAGCCTGTGCCTTGCCTGAGACAGGCATGTGCATAGCGTGTGCCTAGCCAGTGTCTAGCCAGTGCCTAGCCTGTGCCTAGCCAGTGTATAGCCTTTGTCTAGCCTGTGCATAGCCTGTGTCTAGCCTGTGCCTAGCCAGTGTATAGCCTCTGTCTAGCCTGTGTCTAGTCTGTGTCTAGCCGGTCTCTAGCCTGTGCCTAGCCTGTGCCTAGCCTGTGCCTAGCCTGTGCCTAGCCTGTGCCTAGCCTGTGCCTAGCCTATGCCTAGCCTGTGTCTAGCCTGTGTCTAGCCTGTGTCTAGCCTGTGTCTAGCCTGTGTCTAGCCTGTGTCTAGCCTGTGTCTAGCCTGTGTCTAGCCTGTGTCCAGCCTGTGTCTAGCCTGTGTCTAGCCTGTGTCTAGCCTGTGTCTAGCCCGTCTCTAGCCCTTGTCTAGCCTGTGTCTAGCCTGTGTCTAGCCTGTGTCTAGCATGTGTCTAGCCTGTGCATAGCCCGTGTCTAGCCTGTGCCTAGCCAGTGTATAGCCTCTGTCTAGCCGGTGTCTAGCCTGTGTCTAGCCTGTGTCTAGCCTGTGCCTAGCCTGTGCCTAGCCTGTGACTGGCCTGTGCCTAGCCAGTGTCTAGCCTGTGTCTAGCCTGTGCCTTGCCTGAGACAGGCATGTGCATAGCGTGTGCCTAGCCAGTGTCTAGCCAGTGCCTAGCCTGTGCCTAGCCTGTGCCTAGCCAGTGTCTAGCCTTTGTCTAGCCTGTGCATAGCCTGTGTCTAGCCTGTGCCTAGCCAGTGTATAGCCTCTGTCTAGCCGGTGTCTAGCCTGTGTCTAGCCTGTGCCTAGCCTGTGCCTAGCCTGTGACTGGCCTGTGCCTAGCCAGTGTCTATATTGTGTCTAGCCTGTGCCTTGCCTGTGACTGGCATGTGCATAGCCTGTGCCTAGCCAGTGTCTAGCCTGTGTCTAGCCCGTGCCTTGCCTGAGACTGGCATGTGCATAGCGTGTGCCTAACCAGTGTCTAGCCAGTGCCTAGCCTGTGCCTAGCCAGTGTCTAGCCATTGTTTAGCCTGTGTCTAGCCTGTGTCTAGCCTGTGCCTTGCCTATGACTGACATGTGCATAGCCTGTGCCTAGCCAGTGTCTAGCCTGTGTCTAGCCTGTGCCTTGCCTGAGACTGGCATGTGCATAGCGTGTGCCTAGCCAGTGTCTAGCCTGTGTCTAGCCTGTGCCTTGCCTGAGACTGGCATGTGCATAGCCTGTGCCTAGCCTGTGTCTAGCCTGTGTCTAGCCTGTGCCTAGCCTGTGTCTAGCATGTGTCTAGCCTGTGCCTTGCCTGTGACTGGCATGTGCATAGCCTGTGCCTAGCCAGTGTCTAGCCTGTGTCTAGCCTGTGCCTTGCCTGAGACTGGCATGTGCATAGCGTGTGCCTAGGCAGTGTCTAGCCAGTGCCTAGCCTGTGCCTAGCCAGTGTCTAGATTTGTCTAGCCTGTGCATAGCCTGTGTCTAGCCTGTGCCTAGCCAGTGTATAGCCTCTGTCTAGCCTGTGTCTAGTCAGTGTCTAGCCGGTGTCTAGCCGGTGTCTAGCCTGTGCCTAGCCTGTGCCTAGCCTGTGACTGGCCTGTGCCTAGCCTGTGACTAGCTTGTGCCTAGCCAGTGTATAGCCTCTGTCTAGCCGGTGTCTAGCCTGTGTCTAGCCTGTGCCTAGCCTGTGCCTAGCCTGTGACTGGCCTGTGCCTAGCCAGTGTCTATATTGTGTCTAGCCTGTGCCTTGCCTGTGACTGGCATGTGCATAGCCTGTGCCTAGCCAGTGTCTAGCCAGTGCCTAGCCTGTGGCTAGCCCATGCCTAGCCTATGCCTAGCCTGTGTCTAGCCTGTGTTTAGCCTGTGTCTAGCCTGTGTCTAGCCTGTGCCTAGTCAGTGTCTAGCCTGTTTCTAGCCTGTGTCTAGCCTGTGTCTAGCCTGTGTCTAGCCTGTGTCTAGCCTGTGTCTAGCCTGTGTCTAGCCTGTGTCTAGCCTGTGTCTAGCCTGTGTCTAGCCTGTGTCTAGCCTGTGTCCAGCCTGTGTCTAGCCTGTGTCTAGCCTGTGTCTAGCCTGTGTCCAGCCTGTGTCTAGCCTGTGTCTAGCCTGTGTCTAGCCTGTGTCCAGCCTTTGTCTAGCCTGTGCCTAGCCTGTGTCTAGCCTGTGTCTAGCCTGTGTCTAGCCTGTGCCTTGCCTGTGACTGGCATGTGCATAGCCTGTGCCTAGCCAGTGTCTAGCCTGTGTCTAGCCTGTGCCTTGCCTGAGACAGGCATGTGCATAGCGTGTGCCTAGGCAGTGTCTATCCAGTGCCTAGCCTGTGCCTAACCAGTGTCTAGCCTTTGTCTAGCCTGTGCGTAGCCTGTGTCTAGCCTGTGCCTAGCCAGTGTATAGCCTCTGTCTAGCCTGTGTCTAGTCAGTGTCTAGCCGGTGTCTAGCCGGTGTCTAGCCTGTGCCTAGCCTGTGCCTAGCCTGTGACTGGCCTGTGCCTATCCTGTGACTAGCTTGTGCCTAGCCAGTGTCTAGCCTGTGCCTAGCCTGTGTCTAGCCTGTGCTTAGCCTGTGTCTAGCCTGTGTCCAGCCTGTGTCTAGCCGGTGTCTAGCCTGTGTCTAGCCTGTGTCTAGCCTGTGTCTAGCCTGTGTCCAGCCTGTGTCTAGCCTGTGTCTAGCCTGTGTCCAGCCTTTGTCTAGCCTGTGTCCAGCCTTTGTCTAGCCTGTGCCTAGCCTGTGTCTAGCCTGTGTCTAGCCTGTGTCTAGCCTGTGTCTAGCCTGTGTCTAGCCTGTGTCTAGCCTGTGTCTAGCCTGTGTCTAGCCTGTGTCTAGCCTGTGTCTAGCCTGTGTCTATCTTGTGTCTAGCCTGTGTCTAGCCTGTGTCTAGCCTGTGTCTAGCCTGTGTCTAGCCTGTGTCTAGCCTGTGTCTAGCCTGTGTCTAGCCTGTGTCTAGCCTGTGCCTAGCCAGTGTCTAGCCTGTGTCTAGCCTGTGCCTTGCCTGAGACTGGCATGTGCCTTGCCTGAGACTGGCATGTGCATAGCGTGTGCCTAGCCAGTGTCTAGCCTGTGTCTAGCCTGTGCCTAGCCTGTGGCTTGCCTGTGCCTAGCCTGTGTCTAGCCTGTGTCTAGCCTGTGCCTTGCCTGTGACTGGCATGTGCATAGCCTATGCCTAGCCAGTGTCTAGCCTGTGTCTAGCCTGTGCCTTGCCTGAGACAGGCATGTGCATAGCGTGTGCCTAGGCAGTGTCTATCCAGTGCCTAGCCTGTGCCTAACCAGTGTCTAGCCTTTGTCTAGCCTGTGCGTAGCCTGTGTCTAGCCTGTGCCTACCCAGTGTATAGCCTCTGTCTAGCCTGTGTCTAGTCAGTGTCTAGCCGGTGTCTAGCCGGTGTCTAGCGTGTGCCTAGCCTGTGCCTAGCCTGTGACTGGCCTGTGCCTATTCTGTGACTAGCTTGTGCCTAGCCAGTGTCTAGCCTGTGCCTAGCCTGTGCCTAGCCTGTGGCTAGCCCGTGCCTAGCCTATGCCTAGCCTGTGTCTAGCCTGTGTTTAGCCTGTGTCTAGCCTGTGTCCAGCCTGTGTCTAGCCTGTGTCTAGCCTGTGTCTAGCCTGTGTCTAGCCTGTGTCTAGCCTGTGTCCAGCCTGTGTCTAGCCTGTGTCTAGCCTGTGTCTAGCCTGTGTCCAGCCTTTGTCTAGCCTGTGTCTAGCCTGTGTCTAGCCTGTGTCTAGCCTGTGACTAGCCTGTGACTAGCCTGTTTGTAGCCTGTGTCTAGCCTGTGTCTAGCCTGTGTCTATCTTGTGTCTAGCCTGTGTCTAGCCTGTGTCTAGCCTGTGCCTAGCCTGTGTCTAGCCTGTGTCTAGCCTGTGTCTAGCCTGTGTCTAGCCTGTGTCTAGCCAGTGCCTAGCCAGTGTCTAGCCTGTGCCTAGCCTGTGCCTAGCCTGTGCCTAGCTTGTGCCTAGCCTGTGCCTAGCCTGTGCCTAGCCTGTGGCTAGCCTGTGCCTAGCCTATACCTAGCCTGTGTCTAGCCTGTGTCTAGCCTGTGTCTAGCCTGTGTCTAGCCTGTGCCTTGCCTGAGATTGGCATGTGCATAGCGTGTGCCTAGCCAGTGTCTAGCCAGTGCCTAGCTTGTGTCTAGCCAGTGCCTAGCCTGTGCCTAGCCTGTGCCTAGCCTGTGCCTTGCCTGTGACTGGCATGTGCATAGCCTGTGCCTAGCCAGTGTCTTGCCTGTGACTGGCATGTGCATAGCCTGTGCCTAGCCAGTGTCTAGCCTGTGTCTAGCCTGTGCCTTGCCTGAGACAGGCATGTGCCTAGCCTATGCCTAGCCTGTGTCTAGCCTGTGTCTAGCCTGTGTCTAGCCTGTGTCTAGCCTGTGTCTAGCCTGTGTCCAGCCTGTGTCTAGCCTGTGTCTAGCCTGTGTCTAGCCCGTCTCTAGCCTTTGTCTAGCCTGTGTCTAGCCTCTGTCTAGCCTGTGTCTAGCCTGTGTCTAGCCTGTGCCTAGCCTGTGCCTAGCCTGTGACTGGCCTGTGCCTAGCCAGTGTCTAGCCTGTGTCTAGCCTGTGCCTTGCCTGAGACAGGCATGTGCATAGCGTGTGCCTAGCCAGTGTCTAGCCAGTGCCCAGCCTGTGTCTAGCCTGTGCCTTGCCTGTGACTGGCATGTGCATAGCCTGTGCCTAGCCAGTGTCTAGCCTGTGTCTAGCCTGTGCCTTGCCTGAGACTGGCATGTGCATAGCGTGTGCCTAGCCAGTGTCTAGCCAGTGCCTAGCCTGTGCCTAGCCAGTGTCTAGCCTTTGTCTAGCCAGTGCCTAGCCTGTGCCTTGCCTGTGCCTAGCCTGTGTCTAGCCTGTGTCTACCCTGTGCCTTGCCTGTGACTGGCATGTGCATAGCCTATGCCTAGCCAGTGTCTAGCCTGTGTCTAGCCTGTGCCTTGCCTGAGACAGGCATGTGCATAGCGTGTGCCTAGGCAGTGTCTAGCCAGTGCCTAGCCTGTGCCTAGCCAGTGTCTAGCCTTTGTCTAGCCTGTGCATAGCCTGTGTCTAGCCTGTGCCTAGCCAGTGTATAGCCTCTGTCTAGCCTGTGTCTAGTCAGTGTCTAGCCGGTGTCTAGCCGGTGTCTAGCCTGTGCCTAGCCTGTGCCTAGCCTGTGACTGGCCTGTGCCTAGCCTGTGATTAGCTTGTGCCTAGCCAGTGCCTAGCCTGTGCCTAGCCTGTGCCTAGACTGTGGCTAGCCCGTGCCTAGCCTATGCCTAGCCTGTGTCTAGCCTGTGTTTAGCCTGTGTTTAGCCTGTGTCTAGCCTGTGTCTAGCCTGTGCCTAGCCTGTGTCTAGCCTGTTTCTAGCCTGTGTCTAGCCTGTGTCTAGCCTGTGTCTAGCTTGTGTCTAGCCTGTGTCTAGCCTGTGTCTAGCCTGTGTCTAGCCTGTGTCTAGCCTGTGTCTAGCCTGTGTCTAGCCTGTGCTAGCCTGTGTCTAGCCTGTGTCTAGCCTGTGTCTAGCCTATGTCTAGCCTGTGTCTAGCCAGTGTCTAGCCTGTGTCTAGCCTGTTTCTAGCCTGTGTCTAGCCTGTGTCTAGCATGTGTCTAGCATGTGTCTAGCCTGTGTCTAGCCTGTGTCTAGCCTGTGTCTAGCCTGTGCCTAGCCAGTGTCTAGCCTGTGTCTAGCCTGTGCCTTGCCTGAGACTGGCATGTGCATAGCGTGTGCCTAGCCAGTGTCTAGCCTATGTCTAGCCTGTGCCTAGCCTGTGCCTTGCCTGTGCCTAGCCTGTGTCTAGCCTGTGTCTAGCCTGTGTCTAGCCTGTGCCTTGCCTGAGACAGGCATGTGCATAGCGTGTGCCTAGGCAGTGTCTTTCCAGTGCCTAGCCTGTGCCAAACCAGTGTCTAGCCTTTGTCTAGCCTGTGCGTAGCCTGTGACTAGCCTGTGCCTAGCCAGTGTATAGCCTCTGTCTAGCCTGTGTCTAGTCAGTGTCTAGCCGGTGTCTAGCCGGTGTCTAGCCTGTGCCTAGCCTGTGCCTAGCCTGTGCCTATCCTGTGACTAGCTTGTGCCTAGCCAGTGTCTAGCCTGTGCCTAGCCTGTGCCTTGCCTGTGCCTAGCCTGTGTCTAGCCTGTGCCTTGCCTGTGACTGGCATGTGCATAGCCTATGCGTAGCCTGTGTCTAGCCTGTGTCTAGCCTGTGCCTTGCCTGTGACTGGCATGTGCATAGCCTATGCCTAGCCAGTGTCTAGCCTGTGTCTAGCCTTTGCCTTGCCTGAGACAGGCATGTGCATAGCGTGTGCCTAGGCAGTGTCTATCCAGTGCCTAGCCTGTGCCTAACCAGTGTCTAGCCTTTGTCTAGCCTGTGCGTAGCCTGTGTCTAGCCTGTGCCTAGCCAGTGTATAGCCTCTGTCTAGCCTGTGTCTAGTCATTGTCTAGCCGGTGTCTAGCCGGTGTCTAGCCTGTGCCTAGCCTGTGCCTAGCCTGTGCCTATCCTGTGACTAGCTTGTGCCTAGCCAGTGTCTAGCCTGTGCCTAGCCTGTGCCTAGCCTGTGGCTAGCCCGTGCCTAGCCTATGCCTAGCCTGTGTTTAGCCTGTGTCTAGCCTGTGTCTAGCCTGTGTCTAGCCTGTGTCTAGCCTGTGTCCAGCCTGTGTCTAGCCTGTGTCTAGCCTGTGTCTAGCCTGTGTCTAGCCTTTGTCTAGCCTGTGCCTAGCCTGTGTCTAGCCTGTGTCTAGCCTGTGTCTAGCCTGTGTCTAGCCTGTGTCTAGCCTGTGACTAGCCTGTGACTAGCCTGTTTCTAGCCTGTGTCTAGCCTGTGTCTAGCCTGTGTCTATCTTGTGTCTAGCCAGTGTCTAGCCTGTGTCTAGCCTGTGTCCAGCCTGTGTCTAGCCTGTGTCTAGCCTGTGTCTAGCCTGTGTCTAGCCTGTGTCTAGCCTGTGTCTAGCCTTTGTCTAGCCTGTGCCTAGCCTGTGTCTAGCCTGTGTCTAGCCTGTGTCCAGCCTGTGTCTAGCCTGTGTCTAGCCTGTGTCTAGCCTGTGTCTAGCCTTTGTCTAGCCTGTGCCTAGCCTGTGTCTAGCCTGTGTCTAGCCTGTGTCTAGCATGTGTCTAGCCTGTGTCTACCATGTGTCTAGCCTGTGCCTAGCCTGTGTCTAGCCTGTGCCTAGCCTGTGTCTAGCCTGTGTCTAGCCTGTGTCTAGCCTGTGTCTACCCTGTGTCTAGCCTGTGTCTAGCCTGTGTCTAGCCTGTGTCTAGCCTGTGTCTAGCCTGTGACTAGCCAGTGTCTAGCCTGTGTCTAGCCTGTGTCTAGCCTGTGCCTTGCCTGTGACTGGCATGTGACTGGCATGTGCATAGCCTGTGCCTAGCCAGTGTCTAGCCTGTGTCTAGCCTGTGCCTTGCCTGAGACTGGCATGTGCATAGCGTGTGCCTAGCCAGTGTCTAGCCTGTGCCTTGCCTGAGACAGGCATGTGCATAGCGTGTGCCTAGCCAGTGTCTAGCCAGTGCCTAGCCTGTGCCTGGCCTGTGCGTAGCCTGTGTCCAGCCTGTGTCTAGCCTGTGCGTTGCCTGTGACTGGCATGTGCATAGCCTGTGCCTAGCCTGTGTCTAGCCTGTGTCTAGCCTGTGCCTAGCCTGTGTCTAGCCTGTGCCTAGCCTGTGTCTAGCCTGTGTCTAGCCTGTGCCTTGCCTGTGACTGGCATGTGCATAGCCTGTGCCTAGCCTGTGTCTAGCCTGTGTCTAGCCTGTGCCTTGCCTGAGACTGGCATGTGCATAGCGTGTGCCTAGCCAGTGTCTAGCCTTTGTCTAGCCAGTGCCTAGCCTGTGCCTAGCCTGTGCCTAGCCTGTGTCTAGCCTGTGTCTAGCCTGTGCCTTGCCTGTGACTGGCATGTGCATAGCCTGTGCCTAGCCAGTGTCTAGCCTGTGTCTAGCCTGTGCCTTGCCTGAGACTGGCCTGTGCCTAGCCTGTGCCTAGCCAGTGTCTAGCCTTTGTCTAGCCAGTGCCTAGCCTGTGCCTAGCCTGTGCCTAGCCTGTGCCTAGCCTGTGCCTAGCCTGTGTCTAGCCTGTGTCTAGCCTGTGCCTTGCCTGTGACTGGCATGTGCATAGCCTGTGCCTAGCCAGTGTCTAGCCTGTGTCTAGCCTGTGTCTGGCCTGTGTCTAGCCTGTGTCCAGCCTGTGTCTAGCCTGTGACTAGCCTGTGCCTAGCCTGTGTCCAGCCTGTGTCTAGCCTGTGTCTAGCCTGTGTCTAGCCTTTGTCTACCCTGTGCCTAGCCTGTGTCTAGCCTGTGTCTAGCCTGTGTCTAGCCTGTGTCTAGCCTGTTTCTAGCCTGTGTCTAGCCTGTGTCTAGCCTGTGTCTAGCTTGTGTCTAGCCTGTGTCTAGCCTGTGTCTAGCCTGTGCCTAGCCTGTGTCTAGCCTGTGTCTAGCCTATGTCTAGCCTGTGTCTAGCCTGTGTCTAGCCTGTGTCTAGCCTGTGTCTAGCCTGTGTCTAGCCTGTGCCTAGCCAGTGTCTAGCCTTTGTCTAACCTGTGCATAGCCAGAGTCTAGCCTGTGCCTAGCCAGTGTGTAGCCTCTGTCTAGCCTGTGTCTAGACTGTGTCTTGACGCTGTCAAGCCAGTGTCTAGCCTGTGCCCAGCCAGTGTCTAGCCTTTGTCTAGCCTGTGCATAGCCAGAGTCTAGCTTGTGCCTAGCCAGTGTGTAGCCTCTGTCTAGCATGTGTCAAGTCTGTGTCTTGACGGTGTCTAGCCGGTGTCTAGCCTGTGTCTAGCCTGTGTCTAGCCTGTGTCTAGAATGTGTCTAGCCTGTGTCTAGCCTGGGTCTAGCCTGGGTCTAGCCTGTGTCTAGAATGTGTCTAGCCTGTGTCTAGCCAGTGTCTAGTCTGTGCCAAGCCAGTGTCTAGCCTGTGTCTAGCCAGTGTCTAGCCTGTGCCTTGCCTGTGACTGGCATGAGACTGGCATGTGCGTAGCCTCTGCCTAGCCAGTGTCTAGCCTGTGTCTAGCCTGTGTCTAGCCTGTGCCATGCCTGAGACTGGCATGTGCATAGCGTGTGCCTAGCCAGTGTCTAGCCAGTGCCCAGCCTGTGCCTAGCCAGTGTCTAGCCTTTGTCTAGCCTGTGCATAGCCAGAGTCTAGCCTGTGTCTAGCCAGTGTGTAGCCTCTGTCTAGCCTGTGTCTAGACTGTGTCTTGACGGTGTCTATCCAGTGTCTAGCCTGTGCCCAGCCAGTGTCTATCCTGTGTCTTGCCTGTGCCTAGCCAGTTTCTAGCCTGTGTCTAGCCTGTGCTTAGCCAGTGTCTAGTCTGTGTCAAGCCAGTATCTAGCCTGTGCCTAGCCAGTGTGTAGCCTGTGTCTAGCCTGTGTCTAGCCTGTGCCTTGCCTGAGACTGGCATGTGCATAGCGTGTGCCTAGCCAGTGTCTACCCAGTGCCTAGCCTGTGTCTACCCAGTGCCTAGCCTGTGCCTAGCCAGTGTCTAGCCTTTGTCTAGCCTGTGCATAGCCAGAGTCTAGCCTGTGCCTAGCCAGTGTGTAGCCTCTGTCTAGACTGTGTTTAGACTGTGTCTAGCCTGTGTCTAGCCTGTGTCTAGCCTGTGTCTAGCCTTTGTCTAGCCTGTGTCTAGCCTGTGTCTAGCATGAGTCTAGCCTGTGTCTAGCCTGTGTCTGGCCTGTGTCTAGCCTGTGTCTAGCCTGTGTCTAGCCTGTATCTATCCAGTGTCTAGCCTGTGTCTAGCCAGTGTCTAGCCTGTGTCTAGCCTGTGTCTAGCCTGTGTCTAGCCTGTGTCTAGCCTGTGTCTAGCCTCTGTCTAGCCTGTGCCTAGCCAGTGTCTAGCCTGTGCCCAGCCAGTGTCTAGCCTGTGCCTAGCCAGTTTCTAGCCTGTGTCTAGCCTGTGCTTAGCCAGTGTCTAGCCTTTGTCTACCCTGTGCATTATTATTATTTATTATTATATGAAAGAGGGAGTCTCCCAGCAGAGAAGGCGCGAGGCACTGCGACCAGAATGGTCTTTTGTGCCTAAATGCTCTCCCTATCTTGACAAAAGCCGCTCTGCTTCCGTGATGAAGCCAAGCATGTCTTTCGTCGAGGAACGGACAATTTGCTCGGGAACTGCGATTTCCACGTGCAAATGTTTCCTCCTACTCCAAACCAAGGCTGGACAGTCACACTGTATGTGTTTGGTGGTTTCATCGTCCTCTTTACAGAGCCTGCACTCTGCATCAGAGGATAGACGCATTTTTGTTAGGTGATAGTTCACCAGATGGTGGCCACTGAGATAGCCAACAAGGAGATAGAGATCTCTCCTGGAGAGTGAGTCTGTTCTGCGTTTAACCGAGGGATTTGTAAGCTCTCTAGCCTGCCTCATCCCTGGTTGGAAGAACCAATAGCGTTCGGTCAACCTATCTGCCCAAGTTTTCACAAGGGATGAGATGGTTGACCCCCCCACGCCGCAGAAGGGTACGGGGCCAACCATAGAGGCTGATGACCCCGCCCTCGCTAGTTCATCCGCTAGCTCGTTGCCCTGGAACCCAGAGTGTCCAGGTACCCAAAGGAGGGTAACTTTGTTTCTTTTGGACAGCCTCTGGAGGCAGTTTCAGCAGTCAGCCACCATACGTGAACTTACTCTTTTTGAGGAGAGGGCTAGTATGGCAGCTTGGCTGTCCGAGAAGATGTAACTGTTCGCTCCTCTCAACCCCTTCTCAAGGATAAGACGGCAGCAGAACTCAATGGCATGAACCTCGGATTGAAAGACCGTGGGCCACTTGCCCATGGCAATCGAGGTTTTGGAGTTGGGACCATGTATCCCGGCTCCAACCCCCTGATCAGTTTTAGACCCGTCGGTATACCAGTGTATGCCGTGAGGGTCGCTGATGGGGTTGCCAGCATCCCAGTCCTTCCGGTCTGGGATGAGAGTCCTGAATTTTGCACCAAAGAGGAGTTCCTTGGTCATAGAATCTGATCTCTAAGCCAGGAATATCTTTGATAAGTCTAGCATGCCCTGATTCGGTAGCTAGAAGCCCAGATTGGAGCTTGATTCTAAGAAGACTCATTGCAGCGACTTCTTTTATTTTGATATGCAGCGGAGTCAAGTTGAGGATTGACTCCATTGCTGCTGTGGGACAGGTGCGGAGTGCACCCGTCAGAGAAAGGCAAAGTAGCCTATGCAATTTATTGCATTTGTTGATGGCAGTGACCTGCGTCACCGTTGGCCACCACAGAATTGCAGCGTAGGTGACGATGGGTCTTACCATCATCTCAAATAGCAACCGGATGTTACAGGATTTGAGACCCCAGGTTCTACCAAAGAATCTTCTGCATGCCCACATGGCATGAGTTGCCTTTGATAGAGTGTTATTTAGGTGGGAATTCCAGTTTAGTCTTTTGTCAAGGGTCACCCCTAGATACTTGACTTCGCTGGAAAGACCCACAGGGGAGCCGCCTATGTTCAATTGACCTATGTCAATAGAATAGCGCTTAGTGAAGAGAACAATAATTGCCTTTTGGGGATTGATGCTGAGACCTACATCTTCGCACCATCTGCCAACCGTGTTCAGAGCAGATTGCATTAGCTCTGTCACGGTGTTGGCAAATTTCCCGTTCACTATTAGAGCCAGGTCGTCCGCGTAGCCGATTGCTTGCACGCCCTGGTCTGCGAGAATGCTTAGTAGTTCATCAACTACTAAAGACCAGAGTAGGGGTGATAAGACCCCTCCCTGGGGACATCCTTTAACCGCACTGATAAAGGCAGTCGTGGTGTCCAAGGTAGAGGAAATGATCCGGTGTTTGAGCATAGCCTCAATCCACCGGATTAGGGGACGGGCAATATTTCTGCGCTCTAGCGCAGCAGAAATAGAGCCGTAGCCGGTATTATCGAAGGCACCCTCTATATCAAGAAAAGAGCACAAAGCAATGTTCTTGGATGCGAGGGCTTCTTCGATTTTACCTACTAATTTGTGGAGGGCGACCTCCGTCGACCTTCCGGCTATATACGCAAACTGCGTGAGATGCAGAGGATAAGTTTCCTGCAGAGAGCACCGTATGTGCAGGTTTATGAGCCTTTCCGCTGTCTTAAGCAGGAAGGAGGTGAGACTGATCGGCCGATAGGATTTGGGCTGGTCCTGGGGACGATTCCCCTGTTTGGGAATGAATACCACATTGACTCTCCTCCAAGAGACGGGTATGTATCCCCAAGTGAGACTAGCTCTAAACAGGCCGACCAGCGGATCGAGAATATGATCCAGGCTGTTTTGTAAAAGGGCTGGGAAGATTTGATCGCCCCCTGGGGCTTTGAAGGGAGCGAAGGAATCTACAGCCCATTTGACCTTTTCAGGGTCGAAGATGGTTCCCGATAAATTGGAGCCACGTGAGTCCGGTGACGTGGTGACGTCATCTTGACTGGATGGATCTGGGTTCGCCACCGAACCTGGGAAGTGGACTTGAAGCAGAAGATCAAGTGCCTCCCTGCGATCTTGGGTGAAAGAGCCATCTGCTCTTTTAAGAAGCCCTATACCATTAGACGACCCTTTAGCCAATACTTTGTGGAGTCTCGCTGCCTCCGGTAGCGATTCAATGCTACCACAGTAGCTGCGCCACGTATCGCGTTTGGCACGTCTAATGTTTTTATTATAATTAGTTAGGGCGTCCCTATAGACGTCCCAGCTGACACGATTAGCTTTGGCCCTATTGAAAAGGCTTCTAACCTTCCTTCGTTGTGCGGATAGTTCCTCGTTCCACCATGGAACTTTGCGGTTGCCCTCTAGGGTCTTCCGAACAGAGCTGTCCTCGAAGGATGTGATGAGCACATCTTGAAGCAGGTTGGCAGCAAGTTCTATCTCACTAATAGAACTTGGGTTGCTGATCAACAAATCTGCTTTAAAAGCCACAGAGGCTTTAAAAAGATCCCACTTGGTCTTTTTGGGGCAGAAGGAGTTCTGACGGATCTCGACTTGGCCAGGTAGGTCGAACCTGATGTGCTGATGGTCCGACAACGTGGCTTCGTCTGTGACCCGCCAGTTTACCAGTGAACTCCCAATAGAGTTACTGACTAGGGTAAGATCCAGAACCTCTTCCCTAATGGCATTAATGAAAGTTGGCTTACACCCTATGTTAGCAACATCTAATTGACAACACAATAGATATTCTAAAAGGGACTCACCACGTTTGTTGACGTCGCTGCTTCCCCAGATCGTGTGATGCGCGTTGGCATCACAGCCGATCACGAGCGGCTTGTTGTTTAAGCGGCAGAACTCCACCAGCCGCTGAACCTCTGTGGGGGGAACGTCATCCACGTCGCCCGGGAAGTAGGCAGAGGCGATCACAACCTCCCGGACGCCCTCAGCCGTGGCTACCTCAATAGCCGTTGCCACCAGGTCTCTGTGGATGAAATTTGATAAAGGGAAGTGTCTCACATTGCTATTAACAATAAAAGCAGTGCGAGGGGCACCTCCCGTGCGGTCATATATCAACTTACATGATCCGCATGATAGTCCACGGATGTGGCCACCGATCAACCATGGCTCCTGGACGAGAGCCAGGTTGATTTCCTCTTCGCAGACGACCCTGCACAGGGTGGCAGACGCTCCTCTGGCGTGGTGCAGGTTCGTCTGGAGCACCTTAATGGCGCTCGGCATCCTCCTTTAGGGCCTTTTTGACAAGGCCACCTGCCTTGCCCCCCCGAGAGTCGTTGCCTCGGATGCCCTTCGGCAGTCTGGAGAAACCACTCGGGGGAGGTCGCCTTGCGACCACGGTCGCCGGAGGGGCCCTTGCGGGGGGTCTCCGCACTATGCCAGTGGAGGGCCTGGAATGGACGACGGGGCGTCCGCTGCCAACCACCGGCTTAGTACGGTCCGCTGGGGGTTTGGGGATGGGTTTTGCCAGCGCCACTGCAGCTGCGGCGCTGGTGGACGCCACCGGAGCGTTAGCCACAGCTGTCACGCCGGTAGGGCCCACCGTCACCGCCGCTGGAGGAACGCTGACGGGAGGGGGGTTGGAGATGGGGAGGGGGGAGGGAGCAGGAGCGGGGGAGGCCCTGACGGCGGAGTTCTTAAGGATAAGCTTAATCCTGCCAAAGCGGAATTTCACATTACCCTTAATGTCCGTCAGAGCATTATACGACTTCTCGTCGACCATCATCGCGAGGTGTGTCGTATTGCCGTTGAGGCTGTGTTGCACGACCCGCCACAGCTCCGTAGAGAGCTCACGATTTTGAATACCCAAGTATTCCACAATCTCGGCGGGTGTGTATTGCGCGCTGTTGGGGAAGTAACCTCTAATGAGGTGAGCTCTTGGGAACTCTGCTTCCTCCAACAACTTTAAATCAAGGCCGCTGATGGACTTGATATGTCCAAAAGCTTCCTTGACCCAATCGGCAGTGCTGCTGTTCTCGCACACCAGGAGCAGCCACTCGTTTCGGGGTATACAACCCTCGAAACCTGGGCCGACTTCTGATGTGAAAGGCAGCCGCATCGCCTTTAGGATGCTCTCTTGCACCGTGGCCATATGCTCCGGTGTAAGAGGTTTAGTGGGGTCAGCCGAAGTGAAGCCCAATTTCACCCTGCTTGCCACTTGGCTGAAGAGTGGCTTTGTGGACTCCACATGAGTCTTTTTGGGCTTCTTTGAGGACCCTTGGGGTTCGGGGATGGTATCGTCACCGCGCATCCGCTTAGCCTTGGTTTCCGCGGGGGGCGCAGTGGCGATAGCCAGAGCCTCTGCTCTGCTCGAACCCTTTGCGAGTGCAGCTTTGAAGAGCTTCTTCTCGCGGGTCTTCAGTTTGACGAAGGCGTTCCCCGAGTCCAGTCGCAGAGTCTGGATTTGGGAGCCAGCTTCCGTGAGACCTGACCTCTGAGAGGCCACGGAAGCGTCGTCAGCAAAGCTGATCAGGTCACCCTCAGCTTCGGCGTCGGAGGACATCACCTCGACGGTCTGCTGCATGACTGAGCAGTTGTTGGACGAGAAGGCAGCACTAGCGAACTCAGTGTCCAAGGGAGTTCGTGGCCTGTCCGAGTCCCCTGGAGTACCAGGGTCGAGACCCGTGGTATTGGGGGTGGATGCCAGCAGCCCAACAGCTGCAGTGCTGGTATTGGGGTCGGCCGTGAAGGCTTCGCCCTGGGTTGATGCGTTCAAAGCCGCATCAGGCTTGTTTTTTAAGTTAAAAAGATCCATAAAATTTGATCCCACGAGTAGGCGGGAAGAGAAGGTCACCCACGACATAGCCCGCTTGCCGTGGGAAGTCTAAATGAAACTGGAGGGCGACAGGTATCCAGAGTCCGGATACTAGAGACCGGGCTACCCCCCAGCCATGCATCCATTAGCGTATGCTGTTCCGCCTTGGATTGGGGTGATTCACGATCTTCGCCCGACTACAATTAGTCAGCACCCCTAGCAGAGACATGACCGTGCTAGGGGCCTGCTTCCAGCCGCCCTCACGTGGAGAGTATAGCCGCACTTCCGTCAGTAGGAGCAAGGACGGCACTTACCCCAGCCAGAGCTGTGGTTAAATTTAATTCACCTTGCTCTCTCTGACGGCTGACGGCCTAGCCTGTGCATAGCCAGAGTCTAGCCTGTGCCTAGCCAGTGTGTAGCCTCTGTCTAGCCTGTGTCTAGAATGTGTCTAGCCTGTGTCTAGCCTGTGCCTAGCCAGTGTCTAGCCTGTGCCCAGCCAGTGTCTAGCCTTTGTCTAGCCTGTGACTGGCATGTGCATAGCCTGTGCCTAGCCAGTGTCTAGCCTGTGTCTAGCCTGTGCCATGCCTGAGACTGCCATGTGCATAGCCTGTGCCTAGCCAGTGTCTAGCCTGTGTCTAGCCTGTGCCTTGCCTGAGACTGGCATGTGCATAGCGTGTGCCTAGCCAGTGTCTAGCCTGTGCCTAGCCAGTGTCAAGCCTGTGTCTAGCCTGTGTCTAGCCTGTGTCTAGCCTGTGTCTAGCCTGTGTCTAGCCTGTGCCTTGCCTGAGACAGGCATGTGCCTAGCGTGTGCCTAGCCCGTGTCTAGCCAGTGCCTAGCCCGTGTCTAGCCAGTGCCTAGCCTGTGCCTAGCCAGTGTCTAGCCTTTGTCTAGCCTGTGCATAGCCTGTGTCTAGCCTGTGCCTAGCCAGTGTATAGCCTGTGCCTAGCCAGTGTCTAGCCTGTGCCCAGCCAGTGTCTAGCGTGTGTCTAGCCTGGGCCTAGCCAGTTTCTAGCCTGTGTCTAGCCTGTGCCTTGCCTGTGTCTAGCCTGTGCCTAGCCCGTGTCTAGCCAGTGTCAAGCCTGTGCCCAGCCAGTGTCTAGCCTGTGTCTAGCCTGTGACTGGCATGTGCATAGCCTGTGCCTAGCCAGTGTCTAGCCTGTGTCTAGCCTGTGCCTTAGCCTGTGACTAGCCATGTGTCATAGCCTGTGCCTAGCCAGTGTCTAGCCTGTGTCTAGCCTGTGCCTTGCCTGAGACTGGCATGTGCATAGCGTGTGCCTAGCCAGTGTCTAGCCAGTGTCTAGCCAGTGCCTAGCCTGTGCCTAGCCTGTGCCTAGCCTGTGTCTAGCCAGTGTCTAGCCTGTGTCTAGCCTGTGTCTAGCCTGTGTCTAGCCTGTGTCTAGCCTGTGTCTAGCCTGTGTCTAGCCTGTGCCTTGCCTGAGACAGGCATGTGCATAGCATGTGCCTAGCCAGTGTCTAGCCAGTGCCCAGCCAGTGTCTAGCCAGTGCCTAGCCTGTGCCTTGCCAGTGTCTAGCCTGTGCATAGCCTGTGTCTAGCCTGTGCCTAGCTAGTGTATAGCCTCTGTCTAGCCTGTGTCTAGTCTGTGTCTTGACGGTGCCTAGCCGGTGTCTAGCCTGTGCCTAGCCTGTGCCTAGCTTGTGTCTAGCCTGTGCCTAGCCTGTGCCTAGCTTGTGCCTAGCCTGTGCCTAGCTTGTGCCTAGCCTGTGCCTAGCCTGTGCCTAGCCTGTGCCTAGCCTGTGCCTAGCCTGTGTCTAGCCTGTGCCTAGCTTGTGCCTAGCCTGTGCCTAGCCTGTGCCTAGCCTGTGCCTAGCCTGTGCCTAGCCTGTGTCTAGCCTGTGCCTAGCCTGTGTCTAGCCTGTGTCTAGCCTGTGTCTAGCCTGTGTCTAGCCTGTGTCTAGCCTGTGTCTAGCCTGTGTCTAGCCTGTGTCTAGCCTGTGTCTAGCCTGTGTCTAGCCTGTGTCCGTAGCCTGTGTCTAGCCTGTGTCTAGCCTGTGTCCAGCCTGTGTCTAGCCTGTGTCTAGCCTGTGTCTAGCCTGTGTCTAGCCTGTGTCTAGCCTGTGCCTAGCCTGTGTCTAGCCTGTGTCTAGCCTGTGCCTTGCCTGTGACTGGCATGTGCATAGCCTGTGCCTAGCCAGTGTCTAGCCTGTGTCTAGCCTGTGTCTAGCCTGTGCTTAGCCAGTGTCTAGTCTGTGTCTAGCCTGTGTCTAGCCTGTGTCTAGCCTGTGCCTAGCCAGTGTCTAGCCTGTGCCCAGCCAGTGTCTAGCCTGTGTCTAGCCTGTGCCTAGCCAGTTTCTAGCCTGTGTCTTGCCTGTGCTTAGCCAGTGTCCAGTCTGTGCCAAGCCAGTGTCTAGTCTGTGCCAAGCCAGTGTCTAGCCTGTGCCTAGCCAGTGTCTAGCCAGTGCCTAGCCTGTGTCTCGCCTGTGTCTAGCCTGTGTCTTGCCTGTGACTGGCATGTGCATAGCCTGTGCCTTAGCCAGTGTCTAGCCTGTGTCTAGCCTGTGTCTAGCCTGTGCCTTGCCTGTGACTGGCATGTGCATAGCCTGTGCCTAGCCAGTGTCTAGCCTGTGTCTAGCCTGTGCCTTGCCTGAGACTGGCATGTGCATAGCGTGTGCCTTGCCAGTGTCTAGTTTGTGCCTAGCCAGTGTCTAGTTAGTGCCTAGCCTTTGTCTAGCCTGTGCCTAGCCTTTGTCTAGCCTGTGCATAGCCAGAGTCTAGCCTGTGCCTAGCCAGTGTGTAGCCTCTGTCTAGCCTGTGTCTAGACTGTGTCTTGACGGTGTCTAGCCGGTGTCTAGCCTGTGCCTTGCCTGTGACTGGCATGTGCATAGCTTGTGCCTAGCCAATGTCTAGCCTGTGTCTAGCCTGTGCCTAGCCAGTGTCAAGCCTGTGCCCAGCCAGTGTCTAGCCTGTGTCTACCCTGTGCCTTGCCTGAGACTGGCATGTGCATAGCGTGTGCCTTGCCAGTGTCTAGTTAGTGCCTAGCCAGTGTCTAGTTAGTGCCTAGCCAGTGTCTAGCCTCTGTCTAGCCTGTGCAGAGCCAGAGTCTAGCCTGTGTCTATCCTGTGTCTAGCCTGTGCTTAGCCAGTGTCTAGTCTGTGTCTATCCTGTGTCTAGCCTGTGTCTAGCCTGTGCTTAGCCAGTGTCTAGCCTGTGTCTAGCCTGTGTCTAGCCTGTGTCTAGCCTGTGTCTAGCCTGTGTCTAGCCTGTGTCTAGCCTGTGCTTAGCCAGTGTCTAGTCTGTGTCTATCCTGTGTCTAGCCTGTGTCTAGCCTGTGTCTAGCCTGTGCTTAGCCAGTGTCTAGTCTGTGTCTATCCTGTTTCTAGCATGTGTTTAGCCTGTGTCTAGCCTGTGTTTAGCCTGTGTTTAGCCCGTGCCTTGCCTGAGACAGGCATATGCATAGGGTGTGCCTAGCCAGAGTCTAGCCAGTGCCTAGCCTGTGCCTAGCCAGTGTCTAGCCTTTGTCTAGCCTGTGCATAGCCTGTGTCTAGCCTGTGCCTAGCCAGTGTATAGCCTGTGCCTAGCCAGTGTCTAGCCTGTGCCCAGCCAGTGTCTAGCCTGTGTCTAGCCTAAGCCTAGCCAGTTTCTAGCCTGTGTCTAGCCTGTGCTTAGCCAGTGTCTAGTTTGTGCCAAGCCAGTGTGTAGCCTGTGCCAAGCCAGTGTCTAGCCTGTGCCTAGCCCAGTGTCTAGCCTGTGCCTTGCCTGTGACTGGCATGTGCATAGCCTGTGCCTACCCAGTGTCTAGCCTGTGTCTAGCCTGTGCCTTGCCTGAGTCTGGCATGTGCATAGCCTGTGCCTAGCCAGTGTCTAGCCTGTGTCTAGCCTGTGCCTTGCCTGAGACTGGCATGTGCATAGCGTGTGCCTAGCCTGTGTCTAGCCTGTGTCAAGCCTGTGTCTAGCCTGTGTCTAGCCTGTGTCTAGCCTGTGTCTAGCCTGTGTCTAACCTGTGCCTAGCCAGTGTCTAGCCTGTGCCCAGCCAGTGCCCAGCCAGTGTCAAGCCTGTGTCTAGCCTGTGTCTAGCCTGTGCCTAGCCAGTTTCTAGCCTGTGTCTAGCCTGTGCCTAGCCTGATACTGGCATGTGCATAGCGTGAGCCTAACCAGTGACTAGCCTGGGTCTAGCCTGTGCCTTGCCTGAGACTGGCATATGCATAGCGTGTGCCTAGCCAGTGTCTAGCCAGTGCCTAGCCTGTGCCTAGCCTGTGCCTAGCCTGTGCCTAGCCTGTGTCTAGCCTGTGTCTAGCCTGTGTCTAGCCTGTGTCTAGCCTGTGTCTAGCCTGTGCCTAGCCTGTGTCTAGCCTGTGTCTAGCCTGTGCCTTGCCTGTGTCTAGCCTGTGTCTAGCCTATGTCTAGCCTGTGCCTAGCCTGTGTCTAGCTTGTGCCTAGCCAGTTTCTAGCCTGTGTCTTGCCTGTGCTTAGCCAGTGTCTAGTCTGTGCCAAGCCAGTGTCTAGTCTGTGCCAAGCCAGTGTCTAGCCTGTGCCTAGCCAGTGTCTAGCCAGTGCCTAGCCTGTGTCTCGCCTGTGTCTAGCCTGTGTCTTGCCTGTGACTGGCATGTGCATAGCCTGTGCCTTACCAGTGTCTAGCCTGTGTCTAGCCTGTGTCTAGCCTGTGCCTTGCCTGTGACTGGCATGTGCATAGCCTGTGCCTAGCCAGTGTCTAGCCTGTGTCTAGCCTGTGCCTTGCCTGAGACTGGCATGTGCATAGCGTGTGCCTTGCCAGTGTCTAGTTTGTGCCTAGCCAGTGTCTAGTTAGTGCCTAGCCTTTGTCTAGCCTGTGCATAGCCAGAGTCTAGCCTGTGCCTAGCCAGTGTGTAGCCTCTGTCTAGCCTGTGTCTAGACTGTGTCTTGACGGTGTCTAGCCGGTGTCTAGCCTGTGCCTTGCCTGTGACTGGCATGTGCATAGCTTGTGCCTAGCCAATGTCTAGCCTGTGTCTAGCCTGTGCCTAGCCAGTGTCAAGCCTGTGCCCAGCCAGTGTCTAGCCTGTGTCTACCCTGTGCCTTGCCTGAGACTGGCATGTGCATAGCGTGTGCCTTGCCAGTGTCCACAGTGTCTAGTTAGTGCCTAGCCAGTGTCTAGTTAGTGCCTTGCCAGTGTCTAGCCTCTGTCTAGCCTGGGCAGAGCCAGAGTCTAGCCTGTCTCTATCCTGTGTCTAGCCTGTGCTTTCCAGTGTCTAGTCTGTGTCTAGCCTGTGTCTAGCCTGTGTCTAGCCTGTGCATAGCCAGATTCTAGCCTGTGCCTAGCCCGTGTATAGCCTCTGTCTAGCCTTGTCAAGCCTGTGTCTAGCCTGTTTCTAGCATGTGTTTAGCCTGTGTCTAGCCTGTGTTTAGCCTGTGTTTAGCCCGTGCCTTGCCTGAGACAGGCATGTGCATAGCGTGTGCCTAGCCAGAGTCTAGCCAGTGCCTAGCCTGTGCCTAGCCAGTGTCTAGCCTTTGTCTAGCCTGTGCATAGCCTGTGTCTAGCCTGTGCCTAGCCAGTGTATAGCCTGTGCCTAGCCAGTGTCTAGCCTGTGCCCAGCCAGTGTCTAGCCTGTACCTTGCCTGAGACTGGCATGTGCATAGCGTGTGCCTAGCCTGTGTCTAGCCTGTGTCAAGCCTGTGTCTAGCCTGTGTCTAGCCTGTGTGTAGCCTGTGTCTAGCCTGTGTCTAGCCTGTGTCTAGCCTGTGTCTAGCCTGTGCCTAGCCAGTGTCTAGCCTGTGCCCAGCCAGTGCCCAGCCAGTGTCAAGCCTGTGTCTAGCCTGTGTCTAGCCTGTGTCTAGCCTGTGAATAGCCAGTTTCTAGCCTGTGTCTAGCCTGTGCCTTGCCTGAGACTGGCATGTGCATAGCGTGAGCCTAGCCAGTGTCTAGCCTGGGTCTAGCCTGTGCCTTGCCTGAGACTGGCATGTGCATAGCGTGTGCCTAGCCAGTGTCTAGCCAGTGTCTAGCCAGTGCCTAGCCTGTGCCTAGCCTGTGCCTAGCCTGTGCCTAGCCTGTGTCTAGCCTGTGTCTAGCCTGTGTCTAGCCTGTGTCTAGCCTGTGTCTAGCCTGTGCCTTGCCTGTGACTGGCATGTGCATAGCCTGTGCCTAGCCAGTGTCTAGCCTGTGTCTAGCCTGTGCCTAGCCTGTGTCTAGCCTGTGTCTAGCCTGTGCCTTGCCTGTCACTGGCATGTGCATAGCCTGTGCCTAGCCAGTGTCTAGCCTGTGCCCAGCCAGTGTCTAGCCTGTGTCTAGCCTGTGTCTAGCCTGTGTCTAGCCTGTGTCTAGCCTGTGCCTAGCCAGTGTCTAGCCTGTGCCCAGCCAGTGTCTAGCCTGTGTCTAGCCTGTGCCTAGCCAGTTTCTAGCCTGTGTCTTGCCTGTGCTTAGCCAGTGTCTAGTCTGTGCCAAGCCAGTGTCTAGCCTGTGCCTAGCCAGTGTCTAGCCTGTGTCTAGCCTGTGCCATGCCTGTGACTGGCATGTGCATAGCCTGTGCCTAGCCAGTGTCTAGCCTGTGCCTAGCCTGTGCCTACAGGCATGTGCATAGCGTGTGCCTAGCCTGTGTCTAGCCAGTGCCTAGCCTGTGCCTAGCCAGTGTCTAGCCTGTGTCTAGCCTGTGCCTAGCCTGTGTCTAGCCTGTGCCTAGCCTGTGCCTAGCCTGTGTCTAGCCTGTGCCTAGCCTGTGTCTAGCCTGTGTCTAGCCTGTGTCTAGCCTGTGTCTAGCCTGTGTCTAGCCTGTGTCTAGCCTGTGTCTAGCCTGTGTCTAGCCTGTGCCTAGCCTGTGTCTAGCCTGTGTCTAGCCTGTGTCTAGCCTGTGTCTAGCCTGTGTCTAGCCTGTGTCTAGCCTGTGTCTAGCCTGTGTCTAGCCTGTGTCTAGCCTGTGTCTAGCCTGTGTCTAGCCTGTGTCTAGCCTGTGTCTAGCCTGTGCCTAGCCTGTGTCTAGCCTGTGTCTAGCCTGTGTCTAGCCTGTGCCTTGCCTGTGACTGGCATGTGCATAGCCTGTGCCTAGCCAGTGTCTAGCCTGTGTCTAGCCTGTGTCTAGCCTGTGCTTAGCCAGTGTCTAGTCTGTGTCTAGCCTGTGTCTAGCCTGTGTCTAGCCTGTGCCTAGCCAGTGTCTAGCCTGTGCCCAGCCAGTGTCTAGCCTGTGTCTAGCCTGTGCCTAGCCAGTTTCTAGCCTGTGTCTTGCCTGTGCTTAGCCAGTGTCCAGTCTGTGCCAAGCCAGTGTCTAGTCTGTGCCAAGCCAGTGTCTAGCCTGTGCCTAGCCAGTGTCTAGCCAGTGCCTAGCCTGTGTCTCGCCTGTGTCTAGCCTGTGTCTTGCCTGTGACTGGCATGTGCATAGCCTGTGCCTTACCAGTGTCTAGCCTGTGTCTAGCCTGTGTCTAGCCTGTGCCTTGCCTGTGACTGGCATGTGCATAGCCTGTGCCTTGCCTGTGACTGGCATGTGTCTAGCCTGTGCCTTGCCTGAGACTGGCATGTGCATAGCGTGTGCCTTGCCAGTGTCTAGTTTGTGCCTAGCCAGTGTCTAGTTAGTGCCTAGCCTTTGTCTAGCCTGTGCTAGCCTTTGTCTAGGCTGTGCATAGCCAGAGTCTAGCCTGTGCCTAGCCAGTGTGTAGCCTCTGTCTGGCCTGTGTCTAGACTGTGTCTTGACGGTGTCTAGCCGGTGTCTAGCCTGTGCCTTGCCTGTGACTGGCATGTGCATAGCTTGTGCCTAGCCAATGTCTAGCCTGTGTCTAGCCTGTGCCTAGCCAGTGTCAAGCCTGTGCCCAGCCAGTGTCTAGCCTGTGTCTACCCTGTGCCTTGCCTGAGACTGGCATGTGCATAGCGTGTGCCTTGCCAGTGTCTAGTTAGTGCCTAGCCAGGGTCTAGTTAGTGCCTAGCCAGGGTCTAGTTAGTGCCTAGCCAGTGTCTAGTTAGTGCCTAGCCAGTGTCTAGCCTCTGTCTAGCCTGTGCAGAGCCAGAGTCTAGCCTGTGTCTATCCTGTGTCTAGCCTGTGCTTAGCCAGTGTCTAGTCTGTGTCTATCCTGTGTCTAGCCTGTGTCTAGCCTGTGTCTAGCCTGTGCATAGCCAGATTCTAGCCTGTGCCTAGCCCGTGTCTAGCCTGTGTCTAGCCTGTGTCTAGCCTGTGTCAAGCCTGTGTCTAGCCTGTTTCTAGCATGTGTTTAGCCTGTGTCTAGCCTGTGTTTAGCCTGTGTTTAGCCCGTGCCTTGCCTGAGACAGGCATGTGCATAGGGTGTGCCTAGCCAGAGTCTAGCCAGTGCCTAGCCTGTGCCTAGCCATGTGTTTAGCCTTTGTCTAGCCTGTGCATAGCCTGTGTCTAGCCTGTGCCTTGCCTGTGACAGGCATGTGTCTAGCCTGTGCCCAGCCAGTGTCTAGCCAGTGTCTAGCCTGTGCCTAGCCAGTGTCTAGCCTGTGTCTAGCCTGTGCCTAGCCAGTGTCTAGCCTGTGCCTAGCCTGTGTCTGGCATGTGCATAGCCTGTGCCTAGCCAGTGTCTAGCCTGTGTCTAGCCTGTGTCTTGCCTGAGTCTGGCATGTGCATAGCCTGTGCCTAGCCAGTGTCTAGCCTGTGTCTAGCCTGTGCCTTGCCTGAGACTGGCATGTGCATAGCGTGTGCCAAGCCAGTGTGTAGCCTGTGCCAAGCCAGTGTCTAGCCTGTGCCTAGCCAGTGTCTAGCCTGTGCCTTGCCTGTGACTGGCATGTGCATAGCCTGTGCCTACCCAGTGTCTAGCCTGTGTCTAGCCTGTGCCTTGCCTGAGTCTGGCATGTGCATAGCCTGTGCCTAGCCAGTGTCTAGCCTGTGTCTAGCCTGTGCCTTGCCTGAGACTGGCATGTGCATAGCGTGTGCCTAGCCTGTGTCTAGCCTGTGTCAAGCCTGTGTCTAGCCTGTGTCTAGCCTGTGTCTAGCCTGTGTCTAGCCTGTGTCTAACCTGTGCCTAGCCAGTGTCTAGCCTGTGCCCAGCCAGTGCCCAGCCAGTGTCAAGCCTGTGTCTAGCCTGTGTCTAGCCTGTGCCTAGCCAGTTTCTAGCCTGTGTCTAGCCTGTGCCTTGCCTGAGACTGGCATGTGCATAGCGTGAGCCTAACCAGTGTCTAGCCTGGGTCTAGCCTGTGCCTTGCCTGAGACTGGCATATGCATAGCGTGTGCCTAGCCAGTGTCTAGCCAGTGCCTAGCCTGTGCCTAGCCTGTGCCTAGCCTGTGTCTAGCCTGTGTCTAGCCTGTGTCTAGCCTGTGACTGGCCTGTGCCTAGCCTGTGTCTAGCCTGTGTCTAGCCTGTGCCTAGCCTGTGACTGGCATGTGCATAGCCTGTGCCTAGCCAGTGTCTAGCCTGTGTCTAGCCTGTGCCTAGCCTGTGTCTAGCCTGTGTCTAGCCTGTGCCTTGCCTGTGACTGGCATGTGCATAGCCTGTGCCTAGCCAGTGTCTAGCCTGTGCCCAGCCAGTGTCTAGCCTGTGCCTAGCCAGTGTCTAGCCTGTGTCTAGCCTGTGTCTAGCCTGTGTCTAGCCTGTGCCTAGCCAGTGTCTAGCCTGTGCCCAGCCAGTGTCTAGCCTGTGTCTAGCCTGTGCCTAGCCAGTTTCTAGCCTGTGTCTAGCCTGTGCTTAGCCAGTGTCTAGTCTGTGCCAAGCCAGTGTCTAGCCTGTGCCTAGCCAGTGTCTAGCCTGTGTCTAGCCTGTGCCATGCCTGTGACTGGCATGTGCATAGCCTGTGCCTAGCCAGTGTCTAGCCTGTGCCTTGCCTGACACAGGCATGTGCATAGCGTGTGTCTAGCCTGTGCATAGCGTGTGTCTAGCCTGTGCCTAGCCAGTGTATAGCCTGTGCCCAGCCAGTGTCTAGCCTGTGTCTACCCTAAGCCTAGCCAGTTTCTAGCCTGTGTCTAGCCTGTGCTTAGCCAGTGTCTAGCCTGTGCCTTGCCTGTGACTGGCATGTGCATAGCCTGTGCCTAGCCAGTGTCTAGCCTGTGTCTAGCCTGTGCCTTGCCTGAGTCTGGCATGTGCATAGCCTGTGCCTAGCCAGTGTCTAGCCTGTGTCTAGCCTGTGCCTTGCCTGAGACTGGCATGTGCATAGCGTGTGCCAAGCCAGTGTGTAGCCTGTGCCAAGCCAGTGTCTAGCCTGTGCCTAGCCAGTGTCTAGCCTGTGCCTTGCCTGTGACTGGCATGTGCATAGCCTGTGCCTACCCAGTGTCTAGCCTGTGTCTAGCCTGTGCCTTGCCTGAGTCTGGCATGTGCATAGCCTGTGCCTAGCCAGTGTCTAGCCTGTGTCTAGCCTGTGCCTTGCCTTAGACTGGCATGTGCATAGCGTGTGCCTAGCCTGTGTCTAGCCTGTGTCAAGCCTGTGTCTAGCCTGTGTCTAGCCTGTGTCTAGCCTGTGTCTAGCCTGTGTCTAACCTGTGCCTAGCCAGTGTCTAGCCTGTGCCCAGCCAGTGCCCAGCCAGTGTCAAGCCTGTGTCTAGCCTGTGTCTAGCCTGTGCCTAGCCAGTTTCTAGCCTGTGTCTAGCCTGTGCCTTGCCTGAGACTGGCATGTGCATAGCGTGAGCCTAACCAGTGTCTAGCCTGGGTCTAGCCTGTGCCTTGCCTGAGACTGGCATATGCATAGCGTGTGCCTAGCCAGTGTCTAGCCAGTGCCTAGTCTGTGCCTAGCCTGTGCCTAGCCTGTGTGTAGCCTGTGTCTAGCCTGTGTCTAGCCTGTGTCTAGCCTGTGCCTAGCCTGTGTCTAGCCTGTGTCTAGCCTGTGCCTTGCCTGTGACTGGCATGTGCATAGCCTGTGCCTAGCCAGTGTCTAGCCTGTGTCTAGCCTGTGCCTAGCCTGTGTCTAGCCTGTGTCTAGCCTGTGCCTTGCCTGTGACTGGCATGTGCATAGCCTGTGCCTAGCCAGTGTCTAGCCTGTGCCCAGCCAGTGTCTAGCCTGTGTCTAGCCTGTGTCTAGCCTGTGTCTAGCCTGTGCCTAGCCAGTGTCTAGCCTGTGCCCAGCCAGTGTCTAGCCTGTGTCTAGCCTGTGCCTAGCCAGTTTCTAGCCTGTGTCTTGCCTGTGCTTAGCCAGTGTCTAGTCTGTGCCAAGCCAGTGTCTAGCCTGTGCCTAGCCAGTGTCTAGCCTGTGTCTAGCCTGTGCCATGCCTGTGACTGGCATGTGCATAGCCTGTGCCTAGCCAGTGTCTAGCCTGTGCCTTGCCTGACACAGGCATGTGCATAGCGTGTGTCTAGCCTGTGCATAGCGTGTGTCTAGCCTGTGCCTAGCCAGTGTATAGCCTGTGCCTAGCCAGTGTCTAGCCTGTGCCCAGCCAGTGTCTAGCCTGTGTCTAGCCTGGGCCTAGCCTGTGTCTAGCCTGTGTCTAGCCTGTGCCTAGCTAGTGTCTAGCCTGTGCCTAGCCAGTGTCAAGCCTGTGCCCAGCCAGTGTCTAGCCTGTGTCTAGCCTGTGCCTAGCCAGTTTCTAGCCTGTGTCTAGCCTGAGCTTAGCCAGTGTCTAGTCTGTGCCAAGCCAGTGTCTAGCCTGTGCCTAGCCAGTGTCTAGCCTGTGTCTAGCCTGTGCCTTGCCTGTGACTTGCATGTGCATAACCTGTGCCTAGCCAGTGTCTAGCCTGTGTCTAGCCTGTGCCTTGCCTGAGACTGGCATGTGCATAGCTTGTGCCTAGCCAGTGTCTACCCTGTGCCTAGCCTGTGTCTAGCCTGTGTTTTGCCTGTGCCTTGCCTGTGACTGGCATGTGCCTTGCCTGTGACTGGCATGTGCATAGCCTGTGCCTAGCCAGTGTCTAGCCTGTGCCTAGCCAGTGTCTAGCCTGTGTCTAGCCTGTGTCTAGCCTGTGTCTAGCCTGTGCCTAGCCAGTGTCTAGCCTGTGCCCAGCCAGTGTCTAGCCTGTGTCTAGCCTGTGCCTAGCCAGTTTCTAGCCTGTGTCTTGCCTGTGCTTAGCCAGTGTCTAGTCTGTGCCAAGCCAGTGTCTAGCCTGTGCCTAGCCAGTGTCTAGCCTGTGTCTAGCCTGTGCCATGCCTGTGACTGGCATGTGCATAGCCTGTGCCTAGCCAGTGTCTAGCCTGTGCCTTGCCTGACACAGGCATGTGCATAGCGTGTGTCTAGCCTGTGCATAGCGTGTGTCTAGCCTGTGCCTAGCCAGTGTATAGCCTGTGCCTAGCCAGTGTCTAGCCTGTGCCCAGCCAGTGTCTAGCCTGTGTCTAGCCTGGGCCTAGCCTGTGTCTAGCCTGTGTCTAGCCTGTGCCTAGCTAGTGTCTAGCCTGTGCCTAGCCAGTGTCAAGCCTGTGCCCAGCGAGTGTCTAGCCTGTGTCTAGCCTGTGCCTAGCCAGTTTCTAGCCTGTGTCTAGCCTGAGCTTAGCCAGTGTCTAGTCTGTGCCAAGCCAGTGTCTAGCCTGTGCCTAGCCAGTGTCTAGCCTGTGTCTAGCCTGTGCCTTGCCTGTGACTTGCATGTGCATAACCTGTGCCTAGCCAGTGTCTAGCCTGTGTCTAGCCTGTGCCTTGCCTGAGACTGGCATGTGCATAGCTTGTGCCTAGCCAGTGTCTACCCTGTGCCTAGCCTGTGTCTAGCCTGTGTTTTGCCTGTGCCTTGCCTGTGACTGGCATGTGCATAGCCTGTGCCTAGCCAGTGTCTAGCCTGTGTCTAGCCTGTGTCTAGCCTGTGCTTAGCCAGTGTCTAGTCTGTGTCTAGCCTGTGTCTAGCCTGTGTCTAGCCTGTGCCTAGCCAGTGTCTAGCCTGTGCCCAGCCAGTGTCTAGCCTGTGTCTAGCCTGTGCCTAGCCAGTTTCTAGCCTGTGTCTTGCCTGTGCTTAGCCAGTGTCTAGTCTGTGCCAAGCCAGTGTCTAGTCTGTGCCAAGCCAGTGTCTAGCATGTGCCTAGCCAGTGCCTAGCCTGTGTCTCGCCTGTGTCTAGCCTGTGTCTTGCCTGTGACTGGCATGTACATAGCCTGTGCCTTACCAGTGTCTAGCCTGTGTCTAGCCTGTGCCTTGCCTGTGACTGGCATGTGCATAGCCTGTGCCTAGCCAGTGTCTAGCCTGTGCCTTGCCTGAGACTGGCATGTGCATAGCGTGTGCCTTGCCGGTGTCTAGTTTGTGCCTAGCCAGTGTCTAGTTAGTGCCTAGCCTTTGTCTAGCCTGTGCATAGCCAGAGTCTAGCCTGTGCCTAGCTAGTGTGTAGCCTCTGTCTAGCCTGTGTCTAGACTGTGTCTTGACGGTGTCTAGCCGGTGTCTAGCCTGTGCCTTGCCTGTGACTGGCATGTGCATAGCTTGTGCCTAGCCAATGTCTAGCCTGTGTCTAGCCTGTGCCTAGCCAGTGTCAAGCCTGTGCCCAGCCAGTGTCTAGCCTGTGTCTACCCTGTGCCTTGCCTGAGACTGGCATGTGCATAGCGTGTGCCTTGCCAGTGTCTAGTTAGTGCCTAGCCAGTGTCTAGTTAGTGCCTAGCCAGTGTCTAGCCTCTGTCTAGCCTGGGCAGAGCCAGAGTCTAGCCTGTGTCTATCCTGTGTCTAGCCTGTGCTTTCCAGTGTCTAGTCTGTGTCTAGCCTGTGTCTACCCTGTGTCTAGCCTGTGTCTAGCCTGTGCATAGCCAGATTCTAGCCTGTGCCTAGCCCGTGTATAGCCTCTGTCTAGCCTTGTCAAGCCTGTGTCTAGCCTGTTTCTAGCATGTGTTTAGCCTGTGTCTAGCCTGTGTTTAGCCTGTGTTTAGCCCGTGCCTTGCCTGAGACAGGCATGTGCATAGCGTGTGCCTAGCCAGAGTCTAGCCAGTGCCTAGCCTGTGCCTAGCCAGTGTCTAGCCTTTGTCTAGCCTGTGCATAGCCTGTGTCTAGCCTGTGCCTAGCCAGTGTATAGCCTGTGCCTAGCCAGTGTCTAGCCTGTGCCCAGCCAGTGTCTAGCCTGTGTCTTCCCTAAGCCTAGCCAGTTTCTAGCCTGTGTCTAGCCTGTGCTTAGCCATTGTCTAGTTTGTGCCAAGCCAGTGTGTAGCCTGTGCCAAGCCAGTGTCTAGCCTGTGCCTAGCCAGTGTCTAGCCTGTGCCTTGCCTGTGACTGGCATGTGCATAGCCTGTGCCTACCCAGTGTCTAGCCTGTGTCTAGCCTGTGCCTTGCCTGAGTCTGGCATGTGCATAGCCTGTGCCTAGCCAGTGTCTAGCCTGTGTCTAGCCTGTGCCTTGCCTGAGACTGGCATGTGCATAGCGTGTGCCTAGCCTGTGTCTAGCCTGTGTCAAGCCTGTGTCTAGCCTGTGTCTAGCCTGTGTCTAGCCTGTGTCTAGCCTGTGTCTAGCCTGTGTCTAGCCTGTGTCTAACCTGTGCCTAGCCAGTGTCTAGCCTGTGCCTAGCCAGTATCTAGCCTGTGTCTAGCCTGTGCCATGCCTGTGACTGGCATGTGCATAGCCTGTGCCTAGCCAGTGTCTAGCCTGTGCCTTGCCTGACACAGGCATGTGCATAGCGTGTGCCTAGCCCGTGTCTAGCCAGTGCCTAGCCTGTGCCTTGCCAGTGTCTAGCCAGTGTCTAGCCTGTGCATAGCGTGTGTCTAGCCTGTGCCTAGCCAGTGTATAGCCTGTGCCTAGCCAGTGTCTAGCCTGTGCCCAGCCAGTGTCTAGCCTGTGTCTAGCCTGGGCCTAGCCTGTGTCTAGCCAGTGTCTAGCCTGTGCCTAGCTAGTGTATAGCCTGTGCCTAGCCAGTGTCTAGCCTGTGCCCAGCCAGTGTCTAGCCTGTGTCTAGCCTGGGCCTAGCCTGTGTCTAGCCAGTGTCTAGCCTGTGCCTAGCTAGTGTCTAGCCTGTGCCTAGCCAGTGTCAAGCCTGTGCCCAGCCAGTGTCTAGCCTGTGTCTAGCCTGTGCCTAGCCAGTTTCTAGCCTGTGTCTAGCCTGAGCTTAGCCAGTGTCTCGTCTGTCCCAAGCCAGTGTCTAGCCTGTGCCTAGCCAGTGTCTAGCCTGTGTCTAGCCTGTGCCTTGCCTGTGACTTGCATGTGCATAGCCTGTGCCTAGCCAGTGTCTAGCCTGTGTCTAGCCTGTGCCTTGCCTGAGACTGGTATGTGCATAGCGTGTGCCTAGCCAGTGTCTAGCCAGTGCCCAGCCTGTGCCTTGCCTGAGACTGGTATGTGCATAGCGTGTGCCTAGCCAGTGTCTAGCCAGTGCCCAGCCTGTGCCTAGCCAGTGTCTAGCCTTTGTCTAGCCTGTGCATAGCCAGAGTCTAGCCTGTGCCTTGCCAGTGTGTAGCCTCTGTCTAGCCTGTGTCTAGACTGTGTCTTGACGGTGTCTATACAGTGTCTAGCCTGTGCCCAGCCAGTGTCTAGCCTGTGTCTAGCCTGTGCCTTGCCTGAGACTGGCATGTGCATAGCTTGTGCCTAGCCAGTGTCTACCCAGTGCCTAGCCTGTGCCTAGCCAGTGTCTAGCCATTGTCTAGCCTGTGCATAGCCAGAGTCTAGCCTGTGCCTAGCCAGTGTGTAGCCTCTGTCTAGACTGTGTCTAGACTGTGTCTTGCCTGAGACTAGCCGGTGTCTAGCCTGTGACTTGCCTGTGACTGGCATGTGCATAGCCTGTGCCTATCCAGTGTCTAGCCTGTGACTAGCCTGTGCCTTGCCTGAGACTGGCATGTGCATAGCGTGTGCCTTGCCAGTGTCTAGCCAGTGCCTAGCCTGTGCCTAGCCAGTGTCTAGCCTTGGCTAGCCTGTACATAGCCAGATTCTAGCCTGTGCCTAGCCAGTGTCTAGCCTTTGTCTAGCCTGTGCATAGCCAGAGTCTAGCCTGTGCCTAGCCAGTGTGTAGCCTCTGTCTAGACTGTGTCTAGACTGTGTCTTGACGGTGTCCAGCCGGTGTCTAGCCTGTGCCTTGCCTGAGACTGGCATGTGCATAGCGTGTGCCTTGCCAGTGTCTAGCCAGAACCTAGCCTGTGCCTAGCCAGTGTCAAGCCTGTGTCTAGCCTGTGTCTAGCATGTGTCTAGCTTGTGTCTAGCCTGTGTCTAGCCTGTGCCTTGCCTGAGACAGGCATGTGCATAGCGTGTGCCTAGCCCGTGTCTAGCCAGTGCCTAGCCCGTGTCTAGCCAGTGCCTAGCCTGTGCCTAGCCAGTGTCTAGCCTTTGTCTAGCCTGTGCATAGCCTGTGTCTAGCCTGTGCCTAGCCAGTGTATAGCCTGTGCCTAGCCAGTGTCTAGCCTGTGCCCAGCCAGTGTCTAGCCTGTGTCTAGCCTGGGCCTAGCCAGTTTCTAGCCAGTGTCTAGCCTGTGCTTAGCCAGTGTCTAGTCTGTGCCAAGCCAGTGTCTTGCCTGTGCCTAGCCAGTGTCTAGCCTGTTTCTAGCCTGTGCCTTGCCTGTGACTAGCATGTGCATAGCCTGTGCCTAGCCAGTGTCTAGCCTGTGTCTAGCCTGTGCCTTGCCTGAGACTGCCATGTGCATAGCCTGTGCCTAGCCAGTGTCTAGCCTGTGTCTAGCCTGTGCCTTGCCTGAGACTGGCATGTGCATGGCGTGTGCCTAGCCAGTGTCTAGCCAGTGCCTAGCCTGTGCCTAGCCTGTGTCTAGCCAGTGTCTAGCCTGTGTCTAGCCTGTGTCTTGCCTGTGTCTAGCCTGTGCCTTGCCTGAGACAGGCATGCGCATAGCGTGTGCCTAGCCAGTGTCTAGCCAGTGCCCAGCCAGTGTCTAGCCAGTGCCTAGCCTGTGCCTAGCCAGTGTCTAGCCTGTGCATAGCCTGTGTCTAGCCTGTGCCTAGCCAGTCTATAGCCTCTGTCTAGCCTGTGTCTAGTCTGTGTCTTGACGGTGTCTAGCCGGTGTCTAGCCTGTGCCTAGCCTGTGCGTGGCCTGTGCCTAGCCTGTGCCTAGCCTGTGCGTGGCCTGTGCCTAGCCTGTGCCTAGCCTGTGTCTAGCCTGTGTCGTGCCTGTGTCTAGCCTGTGTCTTGCCTGTGTCTAGCCTGTGTCTAGCCTGTGTCTAGCCTGTGTCTAGCCTGTGTCTAGCCTGTGTCTAGCCTGTGTCTAGCCTGTGTCTAGCCTGTGTCTAGCCTGTGTCTAGCCTGTGTCTAGCCTGTGCCTAGCCAGTGTATAGCCTCTGTCTAGCCTGTGTCTAGTCTGTGTCTTGACGGTGTCGTGCCTGTGTCTAGCCTGTGTCTTGCCTGTGTCTAGCCTGTGTCTAGCCTGTGTCTAGCCTGTGTCTAGCCTGTGTCTAGCCTGTGTCTAGCCTGTGTCTAGCCTGTGTCTAGCCTGTGTCTAGCCTGTGTCTAGCCTGTGTCTAGCCTGTGTCTAGCCTGTGTCTAGCCTGTGTCTAGCCTGTGTCTAGCCTGTGTCTAGCCTGTGTCTAGCCTGTGTCTAGCCTGTGTCTAGCCTGTGTCTAGCCTGTGTCTAGCCTGTGTCTAGCCTGTGTCTAGCCTGTGTTTAGCCTGTGTTTAGCCCGTGCCTTGCCTGAGACAGGCATGTGCATAGCGTGTGCCTAGCCTTTGTCTAGCCTGTGTCTAGCCTGTGCCCAGCCAGTGTCTAGCCTGTGTCTACCCTGTGCCTAGCCAGTTTCTAGCCTGTGTCTAGCCTGTGCTTAGCCAGTGTCTAGTTTGTGCCAAGCCAGTGTGTAGCCTGTGCCAAGCCAGTGTCTAGCCTGTGCCTAGCCAGTGTCTAGCCTGTGTCTAGCCTGTGCCTTGCCTGTGACTGGCATGTGCATAGCCTGTGCCTACCCAGTGTCTAGCCTGTGTCTAGCCTGTGCCTTGCCTGAGTCTGGCAAGTGCATAGCCTGTGCCTAGCCAGTGTCTAGCCTGTGTCTAGCCTGTGCCTTGCCTGAGACTGGCATATTCATAGCGTGTGCCTAGCCTGTGTCTAGCCTGTGTCAAGCCTGTGTCTAGCCTGTGTCTAGCCTGTGTCTAGCCTGTGTCTAGCCTGTGTCTAGCCTGTGTCTAACCTGTGCCTAGCCAGTGTCTAGCCTGTGCCCAGCCAGTACCCAGCCAGTGTCTAGCCTGGGTCTAGCCTGTGCCTAGCCAGTTTTTAGCCTGTGTCTAGCCTGTGCCTTGCCTGAGACTGGCATGTGCATAGCGTGTGCCTAGCCAGTGTCTAGCCTGGGTCTAGCCTGTGCCTTGCCTGAGACTGGCATGTGCATAGCGTGTGCCTAGCCAGTGTCTAGCCAGTGCCTAGCCTGTGCCTAGCCTGTGCCTAGCCTGTGCCTAGCCTGTGCCTAGCCTGTGCCTAGCCTGTGCCTAGCCTGTGCCTAGCCTGTGTCTAGCCTGTGTCTAGCCTGTGTCTAGCCTGTGCCTTGCCTGAGACTGGCATGTGCATAGCGTGTGCCTAGCCAGTGCCTAGCCAGTGTCTAGCCAGTGCCTAGCCTGTGCCTAGCCAGTGTCCAGCCTTTGTCTAGCCTGTGACCAGCCTTTGTCTAGCCTGTGTCTAGCCTGTGCCTAGCCAGCGTATAGACTGTGCCTAGCCAGTGTCTAGCCTGTGCCCAGCCAGTGTCTAGCCTGTGTCTAGCCTGTGCCTAGCCTGTGCCTAGCCAGTATTTAGCCAGTGCCTAGCTTGTGCCTAGCCAGTGTCTAGCCTTTGTCTAGCCTGTGCATAGGCAGATTCTAGCCTGTGCCTAGCCCGTGTATAGCCTCTGTCTAGCCTGTGTCAAGCCTGTGTCTAGCCTGTGTCTAGCATGTGTCTAGCCTGTGTCTAGCCTGTGTCTAGCCTGTGTTTAGCCCGTACCTTGCCTGAGACTGGCATGTGCATAGCGCGTGCCTAGCCTGTGTCTAGCCTGTGTCTAGCCTGTGTCTAGCCTGTGTCTAGCCTGTGTCTAGCCTGTGTCTAGCCTGTGTCTAGCCTGTGTCTAGCCTGTGTCTAGCCTGTGTCTAGCCTGTGTCTAGCCTGTGTCTAGCCTGTGTCTAACCTGTGTCTAGCCTGTGTTTAGCCTGTGTTTAGCCCGTGCCTTGCCTGAGACAGGCATGTGCATAGCGTGTGCCTAGCCAGAGTCTAGCCAGTGCCTAGCCTGTGCCTAGCCAGTGTCTAGCCTTTGTCTAGCCTGTGCATAGCCTGTGTCTAGCCTGTGCCTAGCCAGTGTATAGCCTGTGCCTAGCCAGTGTCTAGCCTGTGCCCAGCCAGTGTCTAGCCTGTGTCTTCCCTAAGCCTAGCCAGTTTCTAGCCTGTGTCTAGCCTGTGCTTAGCCATTGTCTAGTTTGTGCCAAGCCAGTGTGTAGCCTGTGCCAAGCCAGTGTCTAGCCTGTGCCTAGCCAGTGTCTAGCCTGTGCCTTGCCTGTGACTGGCATGTGCATAGCCTGTGCCTACCCAGTGTCTAGCCTGTGTCTAGCCTGTGCCTTGCCTGAGTCTGGCATGTGCATAGCCTGTGCCTAGCCAGTGTCTAGCCTGTGTCTAGCCTGTGCCTTGCCTGAGACTGGCATGTGCATAGCGTGTGCCTAGCCTGTGTCTAGCCTGTGTCAAGCCTGTGTCTAGCCTGTGTCTAGCCTGTGTCTAGCCTGTGTCTAGCCTGTGTCTAGCCTGTGTCTAGCCTGTGTCTAACCTGTGCCTAGCCAGTGTCTAGCCTGTGCCTAGCCAGTATCTAGCCTGTGTCTAGCCTGTGCCATGCCTGTGACTGGCATGTGCATAGCCTGTGCCTAGCCAGTGTCTAGCCTGTGCCTTGCCTGACACAGGCATGTGCATAGCGTGTGCCTAGCCCGTGTCTAGCCAGTGCCTAGCCTGTGCCTTGCCAGTGTCTAGCCAGTGTCTAGCCTGTGCATAGCGTGTGTCTAGCCTGTGCCTAGCCAGTGTATAGCCTGTGCCTAGCCAGTGTCTAGCCTGTGCCCAGCCAGTGTCTAGCCTGTGTCTAGCCTGGGCCTAGCCTGTGTCTAGCCAGTGTCTAGCCTGTGCCTAGCTAGTGTATAGCCTGTGCCTAGCCAGTGTCTAGCCTGTGCCCAGCCAGTGTCTAGCCTGTGTCTAGCCTGGGCCTAGCCTGTGTCTAGCCAGTGTCTAGCCTGTGCCTAGCTAGTGTCTATCCTGTGCCTAGCCAGTGTCAAGCCTGTGCCCAGCCAGTGTCTAGCCTGTGTCTAGCCTGTGCCTAGCCAGTTTCTAGCCTGTGTCTAGCCTGAGCTTAGCCAGTGTCTCGTCTGTCCCAAGCCAGTGTCTAGCCTGTGCCTAGCCAGTGTCTAGCCTGTGTCTAGCCTGTGCCTTGCCTGTGACTTGCATGTGCATAGCCTGTGCCTAGCCAGTGTCTAGCCTGTGTCTAGCCTGTGCCTTGCCTGAGACTGGTATGTGCATAGCGTGTGCCTAGCCAGTGTCTAGCCAGTGCCCAGCCTGTGCCTTGCCTGAGACTGGTATGTGCATAGCGTGTGCCTAGCCAGTGTCTAGCCAGTGCCCAGCCTGTGCCTAGCCAGTGTCTAGCCTTTGTCTAGCCTGTGCATAGCCAGAGTCTAGCCTGTGCCTTGCCAGTGTGTAGCCTCTGTCTAGCCTGTGTCTAGACTGTGTCTTGACGGTGTCTATACAGTGTCTAGCCTGTGCCCAGCCAGTGTCTAGCCTGTGTCTAGCCTGTGCCTTGCCTGAGACTGGCATGTGCATAGCTTGTGCCTAGCCAGTGTCTACCCAGTGCCTAGCCTGTGCCTAGCCAGTGTCTAGCCATTGTCTAGCCTGTGCATAGCCAGAGTCTAGCCTGTGCCTAGCCAGTGTGTAGCCTCTGTCTAGACTGTGTCTAGACTGTGTCTTGCCTGAGACTAGCCGGTGTCTAGCCTGTGACTTGCCTGTGACTGGCATGTGCATAGCCTGTGCCTATCCAGTGTCTAGCCTGTGACTAGCCTGTGCCTTGCCTGAGACTGGCATGTGCATAGCGTGTGCCTTGCCAGTGTCTAGCCAGTGCCTAGCCTGTGCCTAGCCAGTGTCTAGCCTTTGTCTAGCCTGTACATAGCCAGATTCTAGCCTGTGCCTAGCCAGTGTCTAGCCTTTGTCTAGCCTGTGCATAGCCAGAGTCTAGCCTGTGCCTAGCCAGTGTGTAGCCTCTGTCTAGACTGTGTCTAGACTGTGTCTTGACGGTGTCTAGCCGGTGTCTAGCCTGTGCCTTGCCTGAGACTGGCATGTGCATAGCGTGTGCCTTGCCAGTGTCTAGCCTGTGTCTAGCCTGTGCCTTGCCTGAGACAGGCATGTGCATAGCGTGTGCCTAGCCCGTGTCTAGCCAGTGCCTAGCCCGTGTCTAGCCAGTGCCTAGCCTGTGCCTAGCCAGTGTCTAGCCTTTGTCTAGCCTGTGCATAGCCTGTGTCTAGCCTGTGCCTAGCCAGTGTATAGCCTGTGCCTAGCCAGTGTCTAGCCTGTGCCCAGCCAGTGTCTAGCCTGTGTCTAGCCTGGGCCTAGCCAGTTTCTAGCCAGTGTCTAGCCTGTGCTTAGCCAGTGTCTAGTCTGTGCCAAGCCAGTGTCTTGCCTGTGCCTAGCCAGTGTCTAGCCTGTTTCTAGCCTGTGCCTTGCCTGTGACTAGCATGTGCATAGCCTGTGCCTAGCCAGTGTCTAGCCTGTGTCTAGCCTGTGCCTTGCCTGAGACTGCCATGTGCATAGCCTGTGCCTAGCCAGTGTCTAGCCTGTGTCTAGCCTGTGCCTTGCCTGAGACTGGCATGTGCATGGCGTGTGCCTAGCCAGTGTCTAGCCAGTGCCTAGCCTGTGCCTAGCCTGTGTCTAGCCAGTGTCTAGCCTGTGTCTAGCCTGTGTCTTGCCTGTGTCTAGCCTGTGCCTTGCCTGAGACAGGCATGCGCATAGCGTGTGCCTAGCCAGTGTCTAGCCAGTGCCCAGCCAGTGTCTAGCCAGTGCCTAGCCTGTGCCTAGCCAGTGTCTAGCCTGTGCATAGCCTGTGTCTAGCCTGTGCCTAGCCAGTGTATAGCCTCTGTCTAGCCTGTGTCTAGTCTGTGTCTTGACGGTGTCTAGCCGGTGTCTAGCCTGTGCCTAGCCTGTGCGTGGCCTGTGCCTAGCCTGTGCCTAGCCTGTGTCTAGCCTGTGTCGTGCCTGTGTCTAGCCTGTGTCTTGCCTGTGTCTAGCCTGTGTCTAGCCTGTGTCTAGCCTGTGTCTAGCCTGTGTCTAGCCTGTGTCTAGCCTGTGTCTAGCCTGTGTCTAGCCTGTGTCTAGCCTGTGTCTAGCCTGTGTCTAGCCTGTGTCTAGCCTGTGTCTAGCCTGTGCCTAGCCAGTGTATAGCCTCTGTCTAGCCTGTGTCTAGTCTGTGTCTTGACGGTGTCTAGCCGGTGTCTAGCCTGTGCCTAGCCTGTGCGTGGCCTGTGCCTAGCCTGTGCCTAGCCTGTGTCTAGCCTGTGTCGTGCCTGTGTCTAGCCTGTGTCTTGCCTGTGTCTAGCCTGTGTCTAGCCTGTGTCTAGCCTGTGTCTAGCCTGTGTCTAGCCTGTGTCTAGCCTGTGTCTAGCCTGTGTCTAGCCTGTGTCTAGCCTGTGTCTAGCCTGTGTCTAGCCTGTGTCTAGCCTGTGTCTAGCCTGTGTCTAGCCTGTGTCTAGCCTGTGTCTAGCCTGTGTCTAGCCTGTGTCTAGCCTGTGTCTAGCCTGTGTCTAGCCTGTGTCTAGCCTGTGTCTAGCCTGTGTTTAGCCTGTGTTTAGCCCGTGCCTTGCCTGAGACAGGCATGTGCATAGCGTGTGCCTAGCCTTTGTCTAGCCTGTGTCTAGCCTGTGCCCAGCCAGTGTCTAGCCTGTGTCTACCCTGTGCCTAGCCAGTTTCTAGCCTGTGTCTAGCCTGTGCTTAGCCAGTGTCTAGTTTGTGCCAAGCCAGTGTGTAGCCTGTGCCAAGCCAGTGTCTAGCCTGTGCCTAGCCAGTGTCTAGCCTGTGTCTAGCCTGTGCCTTGCCTGTGACTGGCATGTGCATAGCCTGTGCCTACCCAGTGTCTAGCCTGTGTCTAGCCTGTGCCTTGCCTGAGTCTGGCAAGTGCATAGCCTGTGCCTAGCCAGTGTCTAGCCTGTGTCTAGCCTGTGCCTTGCCTGAGACTGGCATATTCATAGCGTGTGCCTAGCCTGTGTCTAGCCTGTGTCAAGCCTGTGTCTAGCCTGTGTCTAGCCTGTGTCTAGCCTGTGTCTAGCCTGTGTCTAGCCTGTGTCTAACCTGTGCCTAGCCAGTGTCTAGCCTGTGCCCAGCCAGTACCCAGCCAGTGTCTAGCCTGGGTCTAGCCTGTGCCTAGCCAGTTTTTAGCCTGTGTCTAGCCTGTGCCTTGCCTGAGACTGGCATGTGCATAGCGTGTGCCTAGCCAGTGCCTAGCCAGTGTCTAGCCAGTGCCTAGCCTGGGCCTAGCCAGTGTCCAGCCTTTGTCTAGCCTGTGTCCAGCCTTTGTCTAGCCTGTGTCTAGCCTGTGCCTAGCCAGCGTATAGACTGTGCCTAGCCAGTGTCTAGCCTGTGCCCAGCCAGTGTCTAGCCTGTGTCTAGCCTGTGCCTAGCCTGTGCCTAGCCTATGCCTAGCCTGTGCCTTGCCTGTGACTGGCATGTGCATAGCCTGTGCCTAGCCAGTGTCTAGCCTGTGTCTAGCCTGTGCCTTGCCTGAGACTGGCATGTGCATAGCGTGTGCCTAGCCAGTGCCTAGCCAGTGTCTAGCCAGTGCCTAGCCTGGGCCTAGCCAGTGTCCAGCCTTTGTCTAGCCTGTGTCTAGCCTGTGTCTAGCCTGTGCCTAGCCAGCGTATAGACTGTGCCTAGCCAGTGTCTAGCCTGTGCCCAGCCAGTGTCTAGCCTGTGTCTAGCCTGTGCCTAGCCTGTGCCTAGCCAGTATTTAGCCAGTGCCTAGCTTGTGCCTAGCCAGTGTCTAGCCTTTGTCTAGCCTGTGCATAGGCAGATTCTAGCCTGTGCCTAGCCCGTGTATAGCCTCTGTCTAGCCTGTGTCAAGCCTGTGTCTAGCCTGTGTCTAGCATGTGTCTAGCCTGTGTCTAGCCTGTGTCTAGCCTGTGTTTAGCCCGTACCTTGCCTGAGACAGGCATATGCATAGCGTGTGCCTAGCCAGAGTCTAGCCAGTGTCTAGCCTGTGTCTAGCCTGTGCCTAGCCTGTGCCTAGCCTATGCCTAGCCTGTGCCTTGCCTGTGACTGGCATGTGCATAGCCTGTGCCTACCCAATGTCTAGCCTATGTCTAGCCTGTGCCTTGCCTGAGACTGGCATGTGCATAGCCTGTGCCTAGCCAGTGTCTCGCCTGTGTCTAGCCTGTGCCTTGCCAGAGACTGGCATGTGCATAGCGTGTGCCTAGCCTGTGTCTAGCCTGTGTCTAGCCTGTGTCTAGCCTGTGTCTAGCCTGTGTCTAGCCTGTGTCTAGCCTGTGTCTAGCCTGTGTCTAGCCTGTGTCTAGCCTGTGTCTAACCTGTGTCTAGCCAGTGTCTAGCCTGTGCCCAGCGAGTGTCTAGCCTGTGTCTAGCCTGTGCCCAGCCAGTTTCTAGCCTGTGTCTAGCCTGTGCCTTGCCTGAGACTGGCATGTGCATAGCGTGTGCCTAGCCAGTGTCTAGCCTGGGTCTAGCCTGTGCCTTGCCTGAGACTGGCATGTGCATTGCGTGTGCCTAGCCAGTGTCTAGCCAATGACTAGCCTGTGCCTAGCCTGTGCCTAGCCTGTGTCTAGCCAGTGCCTAGCCTGTGCCTGGCCAGTGCAGCCTTTGTCTACCCTGTGCCTAGCCTGTGCCTAGCCAGTGTCTAGCCTGTGCCCAGCCAGTGTCTAGCCTGTGTGTAGCCTGTGCCTAGCCAGTTTCTAGCTTGTGTCTAGCCTGTGCTTAGCCAGTGTCTAGTCTGTGCCAATCCAGTGTCTAGCCTGTGCCTAGCCAGTGTCTAGCCTGTGTCTAGCCTGTGCCTTGCCAGTGACTGGCATGTGCATAGCCTGTGCCTAGCCAGTGTCTAGCCTGTGTCTAGCCTGTGCCTAGCCTGTGCCTAGCCTGTGCCTAGCCTGTGCCTAGCCTGTGCCTAGCCTGTGCCTAGCCTGTGCCTAGCCTGTGCCTAGCCTGTGCCTAGCCTGTGCCTAGCCTGTGCCTAGCCTGTGCCTAGCCTGTGCCTAGCCTGTGCCTAGCCTGTGCCTAGCCTGTGCCTAGCCTGTGTCTAGCCTGTGTCTAGCCTGTGCCTTGCCTGAGACTGGCACGTGCATAGCCTGTGCCTAGCCAGTGTTTAGCCTGTGCCTTGCCTGAGACTGGCATGTGCATAGCCTGTGCCTAGCCAGTGTTTAGCCTGTGCCTTGCCTGAGACTGGCATGTGCATAGCGTGTGCCTAGCCAGTGTCTAGCCTGTGTCTAGCCTGTGCCTAGCCTGTGCCTAGCCTGTGCCTAGCCTGTGCCTAGCCTGTGCCTAGCCTGTGCCTAGCCTGTGCCTAGCCTGTGTCTAGCCTGTGTCTAGCCTGTGTCTAGCCTGTGCCTTGCCAGAGACTGGCATGCGCAAAGCGTGTGCCTAGCCAGTGTCTAGCCAGTGCCTAGCCTTTGTCTAGCCTGTGTCTAGCCTGTGCCTTGCCTGTGACTGGCATGTGCATAGCCTGTGCCTTACCAGTGTCTAGCCTGTGTCTAGCCTGTGCCTTGCCTGTGACTGGCATGTGCATAGCCTGTGCCTAGCCAGTGTCTAGCCTGTGTCTAGCCTGTGCCTAGCCAGTGTCTAGCCTGTGTCTAGCCTGTGCCAAGCCTGTGTCTAGCCTGTGTCTAGCCTGTGTTTAGCCTGTGCCTTGCCTGTGACTGGCATGTGCATAGCCTGTGCCTAGCCAGTGTCTAGCCTGTGTCTAGCCTGTGCCTTGCCTGAGACAGGCATGTGCATAGCGTGTGCCTAGCCAGTGTCTAGCCAGTGCCTAGCCTGTGCCTAGCCAGTGTCTAGCCTTTCTCTAGCCTGTGCATAGCCTGTGTCTAGCCTGTGCCTAGCCAGTGTATAGTCTCTGTCAAGCCTGTGTCTAATCTGTGTCTAGCCGGTGTCTAGCCTGTGCCTAGCCTGTGCCTTGCCTGTGACTGGCATGTGCATAGCCTGTGCCTAGCCAGTGTGTACCCTGTTTCTGGCCTGTGCCTTGCCTGAGACAGGCATGTGCATAGCGTGTGCCTAGCCAGTGTCTAGCCAGTGCCTAGCCTGTGCCTAGCCAGTGTCTAGCCTTTGTCTAGCCTGTGCATAGCCTGTGTCTAGCCTGTGCCAAGCCAGTGTCTAGTCTGTGCCAAGCCAGTGTCTAGCCTGTGCCTAGCCAGTGTCCAGCCTAAGTCTAGCCTGTGCCTTGCCTGTGACTGGCATGTGCATAGCCTGTGCCTAGCCAGTGTCTAGCCTGGTTATAGCCTGTGCCTTGCCTGAGACTGGCATGTGCATAGCGTGTGCCTTGCCAGTGTCTAGTTAGTGCCTAGCCAGTGTCTAGTTAGTGCCTAGCCTTTGTCTAGCCTGTGCATAGCCAGAGTCTAGCCTGTGTCTAGCCAGTGTGTAGCCTCTCTCTAACCTGTGTCTAGACTGTGTCTTGACGGTGTCTAGCCGGTGTTTAGCCTGTGCCTTGCCTGTGACTGGCATGTGCATAGCTTATGCCTAGCCAATGTGTAGCCTGTGTCTAGCCTGTGCCTAGCTAGTGTCAAGCCTGTGCCCAGCCAGTGTCTAGCCTGTGTCTACCCTGTGCCTTGCCTGAGACTGGCATGTGCTTAGCGTGTGCCTTGCCAGTGTCTAGTTAGTGCCTAGCCAGTGTCTAGTTAGTGCCTAGCCAGTGTCTAGCCTTTGTCTAGCCTGTGCATAGCCAGAGTCTAGCCTGTGTCTATCCTGTGTCTAGCCTGTGCCTAGCCAGTGTCTAGCCAGTGCCTAGCCTGGGCCTAGCCAGTGTCCAGCCTTTGTCTAGCCTGTGTCCAGCCTTTGTCTAGCCTGTGTCTAGCCTGTGCCTAGCCAGCGTATAGACTGTGCCTAGCCAGTGTCTAGCCTGTGCCCAGCCAGTGTCTAGCCTGTGTCTAGCCTGTGCCTAGCCTGTGCCTAGCCAGTATTTAGCCAGTGCCTAGCTTGTGCCTAGCCAGTGTCTAGCCTTTGTCTAGCCTGTGCATAGGCAGATTCTAGCCTGTGCCTAGCCCGTGTATAGCCTCTGTCTAGCCTGTGTCAAGCCTGTGTCTAGCCTGTGTCTAGCATGTGTCTAGCCTGTGTCTAGCCTGTGTCTAGCCTGTGTTTAGCCCGTACCTTGCCTGAGACAGGCATATGCATAGCGTGTGCCTAGCCAGAGTCTAGCCAGTGTCTAGCCTGTGTCTAGCCTGTGCCTAGCCTGTGCCTAGCCTATGCCTAGCCTGTGCCTTGCCTGTGACTGGCATGTGCATAGCCTGTGCCTACCCAATGTCTAGCCTATGTCTAGCCTGTGCCTTGCCTGAGACTGGCATGTGCATAGCCTGTGCCTAGCCAGTGTCTCGCCTGTGTCTAGCCTGTGCCTTGCCAGAGACTGGCATGTGCATAGCGTGTGCCTAGCCTGTGTCTAGCCTGTGTCTCAGCCTGTGTCTAGCCTGTGTCTAGCCTGTGTCTAGCCTGTGTCTAGCCTGTGTCTAGCCTGTGTCTAGCCTGTGTCTAGCCTGTGTCTAACCTGTGTCTAGCCCGTGCCCAGCGAGTGTCTAGCCTGTGTCTAGCCTGTGCCCAGCCAGTTTCTAGCCTGTGTCTAGCCTGTGCCTTGCCTGAGACTGGCATGTGCATAGCGTGTGCCTAGCCAGTGTCTAGCCTGGGTCTAGCCTGTGCCTTGCCTGAGACTGGCATGTGCATAGCGTGTGCCTAGCCAGTGTCTAGCCAATGACTAGCCTGTGCCTAGCCTGTGCCTAGCCTGTGTCTAGCCAGTGCCTAGCCTGTGCCTGGCCAGTGCAGCCTTTGTCTACCCTGTGCCTAGCCTGTGCCTAGCCAGTGTCTAGCCTGTGCCCAGCCAGTGTCTAGCCTGTGTGTAGCCTGTGCCTAGCCAGTTTCTAGCTTGTGTCTAGCCTGTGCTTAGCCAGTGTCTAGTCTGTGCCAATCCAGTGTCTAGCCTGTGCCTAGCCAGTGTCTAGCCTGTGTCTAGCCTGTGCCTTGCCAGTGACTGGCATGTGCATAGCCTGTGCCTAGCCAGTGTCTAGCCTGTGTCTAGCCTGTGCCTAGCCTGTGCCTAGCCTGTGCCTAGCCTGTGCCTAGCCTGTGCCTAGCCTGTGCCTAGCCTGTGCCTAGCCTGTGCCTAGCCTGTACCTAGCCTGTGCCTAGCCTGTGCCCCTGTAGCCTAGCCTGTGCCTAGCCTGTGCCTAGCCTGTGCCTAGCCTGTGCCTAGCCTGTGCCTAGCCTGTGCCTAGCCTGTGTCTAGCCTGTGTCTAGCCTGTGCCTTGCCTGAGACTGGCATGTGCATAGCCTGTGCCTAGCCAGTGTTTAGCCTGTGCCTTGCCTGAGACTGGCATGTGCATAGCCTGTGCCTAGCCAGTGTTTAGCCTGTGCCTTGCCTGAGACTGGCATGTGCATAGCGTGTGCCTAGCCAGTGTCTAGCCTGTGTCTAGCCTGTGCCTAGCCTGTGCCTAGCCTGTGCCTAGCCTGTGTCTAGCCAGTGCCTAGCCTGTGCCTAGCCTGTGCCTAGCCTGTGTCTAGCCTGTGTCTAGCCTGTGTCTAGCCTGTGCCTTGCCAGAGACTGGCATGCGCAAAGCGTGTGCCT
>JAEIFO010000902.1:0-13654 GCA_018903695.1 Zaprionus gabonicus | reverse complement strand
AAGGCACAGGCTAGACACAGGCTAGACACTGGCTATGCACATGCCAGTAACAGGCAAGGCACAGGCTAGACACTGGCTAGGCACAGGATAGACACTGGCTTGGCACAGACTAGAAACTGGCTAAGCACAGGCTAGACACAGGCTAGAAAACTGGCTAGGCACAGGCTAGACACAGGCTAGACACTGGCTAGGCACAGGCTATACACTGGCTAGGCACAGGCTAGACACAGGCTAGACAAAGGCTAGACACTGGCTAGGCACAGGCTAGGCACTGGCTAGACACTGGCTAGACACACGTTATGCACATGCCTGTTTCAGGCAAGGCACAGGCTAGTCACAGGCTAGACACAGGCTAGAAACAGGCTAGACACAGGCTAGACACAGGCTAGACACAGGCTAGACACAGGCTAGACACTGGCTTGGCACAGACCAAACACTGGCTAAGCACAGGCTAGACACAGGCTAGAAACTGGCTAGGCACAGGCTAGACACTGGCTGGGCACAGGCTAGACACTGGCTACGCACAAGCTAGACAATTGCTATGTACAGGCTAGGCACTGGCTAGGTACAGGCTAGGTACTGGCTAGGTACAGGCTAGGCACTGGCTAGGTACAGGCTAGGCAGAGGCTAGGCACATGCTAGACACAGGCTAGACACAGGCTAGACAAAGGCTAGACACAGGCTAGACACAGGCTAGATACAGGCTAGACACAGGCTAGACACAGGCTAGACACAGGCTAGATACAGGCTAGACACAGGCTAGACACAGGCTAGACACAGGCTAGACACAGGCTAGACACAGGCTAGACACAGGCTAGACACAGGCTAGACACAGGCTAGACACAGGCTAGACACAGGCTAGACACAGACTAGACACAGGCTAGACACAGGCTAGACACAGGCTAGACACAGGCTAGACACAGGCTAGGCACAGGCTAGACACAGGCTAGACACAGGCTAGACACAGGCTAGACACAGGCTAGACACAGGCTAGGCACAGGCTAGGCATAGGCTATACACTGGCTAGGCACAGGCTAAACACAGGCTATGCAAAGGCTAGACAAAGGCTAGACACTGGCTAGACACTGGCTAGGCACAGGCTAGGCACTGGCTAGACACTGGCTAGGCACACGCAATGCACATGCCTGTCTCAGGCAAGGCACAGGCTAGAAACAGGCTAGACACTGGCTAAGCACAGGCTATGCACATGCCAGTCACAGGCAAGGCACAGGCTAGACACAGGCTAGACACAGGCTAGGCACAGGCTATGCACATGCCAGTCACATGCAAGGCACAGGCTAGACACAGGCTAGTCACAGGCTAGGCACAGGCAAGGCACAGGCTAGGCACAGGCTAGGCACTGGCTAGACACTGGCTAGGCACACGCTATGCACATGCCAGTCTCAGGCAAAGCACAGGCTAGACACAGGCTAGGCACTGGCTAGACACTGGTTAGGCACACGCTATGCACATGCCAGTTTCAGGCAAGGCACAGGCTAGACACAGGCTAGACACTGGCTAGGCACACGATATGCACATGCCAGTCTCAGGCAAGGCACAGGCTAGACACATGCTAGACACTGGCTAGGCACAGGCTATGCACATGCCAGTCTCAGGCAAGGCACAGGCTAGACACAGGCTAGACACTGGCTAGGCACAGGGTATGCACATGCCAGTCACAGGCAAGGCACAGGCTAGACACAGGCTAGACACAGGCTAGACACAGGCTAGACACAGGCTAGACACAGGCTAGACAAAGGCTAGACACAGGCTAGACACAGGAACGACACAGGCTAGACACAGGCTAGACACAGGCTAGACACAAGCTGGACACAGGCTAGACACAGGCTAGAAACAGGCTAGATACAGGCTAGACACAGGCTAGACACAGGCTAGACACTGGCTTGGCATAGACTTGACACTGGCTAAGCACAGGCTAGACACAGGCTAGACACAGACTAGACACAGGCTAGGCACAGGCTAGGCATAGGCTAGACACCGGCTAGACACCGGCTAGACACAGACTAGACACAGGCTAGACAGAGGCTATACACTGGCTAGGCACAGGCTAGACACAGGCTATGCACAGGCTAGACAAAGGCTAGACACTGGCTAGGCACAGGCTAGGCACTGGCTAGACACTGGCTAGGCACACGCTAGACACTGGCTAGGCACACGCTATGCACATGCCTGTCTCAGGCAAGGCACAGGCTAGAAACAGGCTAGACACTGGCTAAGCACAGGCTATGCACATGCCAGTCACAGGCAAGGCACAGGCTAGACACAGGCTAGACACAGGCTAGGCACAGGCTATGCACATGCCAGTCACATGCAAGGCACAGGCTAGACACAGGCTAGTCACAGGCTAGGCACAGGCAAGGCACAGGCTAGGCACAGGCTAGGCACTGGCTAGACACTGGCTAGGCACAGGCTAGGCATAGGCTAGACACCGGCTAGACACCGGCTAGACACAGACTAGACTCAGGCTAGACAGAGGCTATACACTGGCTAGGCACAGGCTAGACACAGGCTATGCACAGGCTAGACAAAGGCTAGACACTGGCTAGGCACAGGCTAGGCACTGGCTAGACACTGGCTAGGCACACGCTATGCACATGCCTGTCTCAGGCAAGGCACAGGCTAGAAACAGGCTAAACACTGGCTAAGCACAGGCTAGACACAGGCTAGGCACAGGCTTTGCACATGCCAGTCACATGCATGGCACAGGCTAGACACAGGCTAGTCACAGGCTAGGCACAGGCAAGGCACAGGCTAGGCACAGGCTAGGGACTGGCTAGACACTGGCTAGGCACATGCTATGCACATGCCAGTCTCAGGCAAGGCATAGGCTAGACACAGGCTAGGCACTGGCTAGACACTGGTTAGGCACACGCTATGCACATGCCAGTCTCAGGCAAGGCACAGGCTAGACACAGGCTAGACACTGGCTAGGCACACGCTATGCACATGCCAGTCTCAGGCAAGGCACAGGCTAGACACATGCTAGACACTGGCTAGGCACAGGCTATGCACATGCCAGTCTCAGGCAAGGCACAGGCTAGACACAGGCTAGACACTGGCTAGGCACAGGGTATGCACATGCCAGTCACAGGCAAGGCACAGGCTAGACACTGGCTAGGCACAGGATAGACACTGGCTTGGCACAGACTAGAAACTGGCTAAGCACAGGCTAGACACAGGCTAGAAACTGGCTAGGCACAGGCTAGACACAGGCTAGACACTGGCTAGGCACAGGCTATACACTGGCTAGGCACAGGCTAGACACAGGCTAGACAAAGGCTAGACACTGGCTAGGCACAGGCTAGGCACTGGCTAGACACAGGCTAGACACACGTTATGCACATGCCTGTTTCAGGCAAGGCACAGGCTAGTCACAGGCTAGACACAGGCTAGAAACAGGCTAGACACAGGCTAGACACAGGCTAGACACAGGCTAGACACTGGCTTGGCACAGACCAAACACTGGCTAAGCACAGGCTAGACACAGGCTAGAAACTGGCTAGGCACAGGCTAGACACTGGCTGGGCACAGGCTAGACACTGGCTAGGCACAGGTCAGACACTGGCTACGCACAAGCTAGACAATGGCTATGTACAGGCTAGGCACTGGCTAGGTACAGGCTAGGTACTGGCTAGGTACAGGCTAGGCACTGGCTAGGTACAGGCTAGGCAGAGGCTAGGCACATGCTAGACACAGGCTAGACACAGGCTAGACAAAGGCTAGACACAGGCTAGACACAGGCTAGATACAGGCTAGACACAGGCTAGACACAGGCTAGACACAGGCTAGATACAGGCTAGACACAGGCTAGACACAGGCTAGACACAGGCTAGACACAGGCTAGACACAGGCTAGACACAGGCTAGACACAGGCTAGACACAGGCTAGACACAGGCTAGACACAGGCTAGACACAGGCTAGACACAGGCTAGGCACAGGCTAGACACAGGCTAGACACAGGCTAGACACAGGCTAGACACAGGCTAGACACAGGCTAGGCACAGGCTAGGCATAGGCTATACACTGGCTAGCCACAGGCTAGACACAGGCTATGCACAGGCTAGACAAAGGCTAGACACTGGCTAGACACTGGCTAGGCACAGGCTAGGCACTGGCTAGACACTGGCTAGGCACACGCTATGCACATGCCTGTCTCAGGCAAGGCACAGGCTAGAAACAGGCTAGACACTGGCTAAGCACAGGCTATGCACATGCCAGTCACAGGCAAGGCACAGGCTAGACACAGGCTAGACACAGGCTAGGCACAGGCTATGCACATGCCAGTCACATGCAAGGCACAGGCTAGACACAGGCTAGTCACAGGCTAGGCACAGGCAAGGCACAGGCTAGGCACAGGCTAGGCACTGGCTAGACACTGGCTAGGCACACGCTATGCACATGCCAGTCTCAGGCAAAGCACAGGCTAGACACAGGCTAGGCACTGGCTAGACACTGGTTAGGCACACGCTATGCACATGCCAGTCTCAGGCAAGGCACAGGCTAGACACAGGCTAGACACTGGCTAGGCACACGATATGCACATGCCAGTCTCAGGCAAGGCACAGGCTAGACACATGCTAGACACTGGCTAGGCACAGGCTATGCACATGCCAGTCTCAGGCAAGGCACAGGCTAGACACAGGCTAGACACTGGCTAGGCACAGGGTATGCACATGCCAGTCACAGGCAAGGCACAGGCTAGACACAGGCTAGACACAGGCTAGACACAGGCTAGACACAGGCTAGACACAGGCTAGACAAAGGCTAGACACAGGCTAGACAAAGGCTAGACACAGGCTAGACACAGGAACGACACAGGCTAGACACAGGCTAGACACAGGCTAGACACAAGCTGGACACAGGCTAGACACAGGCTAGAAACAGGCTAGATACAGGCTAGACACAGGCTAGACACAGGCTAGACACTGGCTTGGCATAGACTTGACACTGGCTAAGCACAGGCTAGACACAGGCTAGACACAGACTAGACACAGGCTAGGCACAGGCTAGGCATAGGCTAGACACCGGCTAGACACCGGCTAGACACAGACTAGACACAGGCTAGACAGAGGCTATACACTGGCTAGGCACAGGCTAGACACAGGCTATGCACAGGCTAGACAAAGGCTAGACACTGGCTAGGCACAGGCTAGGCACTGGCTAGACACTGGCTAGGCACACGCTAGACACTGGCTAGGCACACGCTATGCACATGCCTGTCTCAGGCAAGGCACAGGCTAGAAACAGGCTAGACACTGGCTAAGCACAGGCTATGCACATGCCAGTCACAGGCAAGGCACAGGCTAGACACAGGCTAGACACAGGCTAGGCACAGGCTATGCACATGCCAGTCACATGCAAGGCACAGGCTAGACACAGGCTAGTCACAGGCTAGGCACAGGCAAGGCACAGGCTAGGCACAGGCTAGGCACTGGCTAGACACTGGCTAGGCACACGCTATGCACATGCCAGTCTCAGGCAAGGCACAGGCTAGACACAGGCTAGGCACTGGCTAGACACTGGTTAGGCACACGCTATGCACATGCCAGTCTCAGGCAAGGCACAGGCTAGACAGAGGCTAGACACTATCTAGGCACAGGGTATGCACATGCCAGTCACAGGCAAGGCACAGGCTAGACACAGGCTAGACACAGGCTAGACACAGGCTAGACACAGGCTAGACACAGGCTAGACACAGGCTAGACACAGGCTAGACACAGGCTAGACACAGGCTAGACACAGGAACGACACAGGCTAGACACAGGCTAGACACAGGCTAGACACAAACTAGACACAGGCTAGACACAGGCTAGAAACAGGCTAGATACAGGCTAGACACAGGCTAGACACAGGCTAGACACAGGCTAGACACTGGCTTGGCATAGACTTGACACTGGCTAAGGACAGGCTAGACACAGGCTAGAAACTGGCTAGGCACAGGCTAGACACAGGCTAGACACTGGCTAGGCACAGGCTAGACACTGGCTAGGCACAGGCTAGACACAGGCTAGGCACAGGCTAGACACAGGCTAGGCACAGGCTAGGCACAGGCTAGGCACAGGCTAGGCACAGGCTAGACACAGGCTAGACACAGGCTAGACAAAGGCTAGAAACAGGCTAGACACAGGCTAGACACAGGCTAGACACAGGCTAGACACAGGCTAGACACAGGCTAGACACAGGCTAGACACAGGTTAGACACAGGCCAGACACAGGCTAGACACAGGCTAGACACAAGCTAAAGACAGGCTAGACACATTCTAGACACAGGCTAGACACAGTCTAGACACAGGCTAGACACAGGCTAAAAACAGACTAGACACAGGCTAAAAACAGACTAGACACAGGCTAGAAACTGGCTTGGCACAGACTAGACACTGGCTAAGCACAGTCTACAAACTGGCTAGGCACAGGCTAGACACAGGCTAGACACAGGCTGGGCACAGGCTAGACACTGGCTAGGCACAGGCAAGACACTGGCTAGGCACAGGCTAGACACTGGCTAGGCAAAGGCTAGACAATGGCCATGAACAGGCTAGACAATGGCTATGAACAGGCTAGGCACTGGCTAGGTACAGGCTAGGTACTGGCTAGGTAGAGGCTAGGCACTGGCTAGGTACAGGCTAGGCAGAGGCTAGACACAGGCTACACAAAGGCTAGACACAGGCTAGACACAGACTAGACACAGGCTAGACGAAGGCTACACACTGGCTAGGCACAGGCTAGACTCTGGCTATGCACATGCTAGACAAAGGCTAGACACTGGCTAGGCACAGGCTAGGCACTGGCTAGATACTGGCTAGGCATACGCTATGCACATGCCAGTTTTAGAGGCAAGGCAGGCTAGAACGCAGACAAAGCCGCTAGACAGGCTAGCCAGCACACAGGCTAGACACAAGCTAGACACAGGCAAGACATAGGCTAGACACAGGCTTGAAACAGGCTAGATACAGGCTAGACACAGGCCAGACACAGGCTAGACACGGGCTTGGCACAGACTAGACACTAGCTAAGTAGCCGTGCCTAGCCAGTGTGTAGCCTGCGTCTGGCCTGTGACTAGTCTGTTTCTAGCCTGTGTCTAGCCTGTGAGTAGCCTGTGTCTAGCCTACCACTAACCTGGCCTGTACCTAGCCTGTGCCTAGCCTCTAGTCCTGGCCAGTACCTAGCCTCTGCCTAGCCAGTGCCGAGCCAGTTCATAGCCATTGCCTGGCCGGTTTTCATGGCCTTTGTCTGGCCTCTTGCCTAGCCAGTGTCTGGTCTGTGCCAAGCCGCCCCAGCTGTCTGGCCCTGTGCCTGGCCAGGAGTCTGTCAGCCTGCGCCAAGCCTGTGTCTAGCCTGTGTCTGGCCTTGGTGTCTAGCCTATTGCCTGGCCAGTTGTCTGGCCTGTGTTAGGCAGATTGTCTGGCCTGTGCCAGGCCAGTGTTCTGGCCTGTTAATCTGGCCTGTTTCTGGCCTGTGTCTGGCCTGTGGTCACCAGCCTGTGTCTAGCCTGTGTCTGAGCCTGTGTCTAGCCTGTGCTGTGGCTTGTGTCTGGCCTGTGTCTGGCCTGTGCCTGGCCCACCGCCCCCTATAGCCCCTATTGTGCCTGGCCGGTGACTAGCCTGTGCCTAGCCAGTGTCTAGCCTGTGTCTAGCCAGTGTCTAGCCTGTGTCTAGCTTGTGTCTAGCCTGTGTCTAGCCTGTGTCGAGCCTGTGTCTAGCCAGTGTCTAGCCTGTGCCTTGCCTAAAACTGGCATGTGCATAGCGTATGCCTAGCCAGTATCTAGCCAGTGCCTAGCCTGTGCCTAGCCAGTGTCTAGCCTTTGTCTAGCATGTGCATAGCCAGAGTCTAGCCTGTGCCTAGCCAGTGTGTAGCCTTCGTCTAGCCTGTGTCTAGTCTGTGTCTAGCCTGTGTCTAGCCTTTGTGTAGCCTCTGTCTAGCCTCTGCCTAGCCTGTACCTAGCCAGTGCCTAGCCTCTACCTAGCCAGTACCTAGCCTGTACCTAGCCAGTGCCTAGCCTGTTCATAGCCATTGTCTAGCCTGTTCATGGCCATTGTCTAGCCTTTGCCTAGCCAGTGTCTAGCCTGTGCCTAGCCAGTGTCTTGCCTGTGCCTAGCCAGTGTCTAGCCTGTGCCCAGCCTGTGTCTAGCCTGTGTCTAGCCTGTGCCTAGCCAGTTTGTAGACTGTGCTTAGCCAGTGTCTAGTCTGTGCCAAGCCAGTTTCTAGCCTGTGTCTAGTCTGTTTTTAGCCTGTGTCTAGCCTGTGTCTAGACTGTGTCTAGCCTGTGTCTAGAATGTGTCTAGCCTGTCTTTAGCTTGTGTCTAGCCTGTGTCTAGCCTGTGTCTAGCCTGTGTCTGGCCTGTGTCTAACCTGTGTCAGGCCTGTGTCTAGCCTGTGTCTAGCCTGTGTCTAGCCTGTTTCTAGCCTGTGTCTAGCCTGTGTCTAGCCTGTGTCTAGCCTGTGCCTAGCCTGTGCCTAGCCTGTGCCTAGCCTGTGCCTAGCCTGTGCCTAGCCTGTGCCTAGCCTGTGTCTAGCCTGTGCCTAGCCTGTGTCTAGCCTGTGCCTAGCCAGTGTCTAGCCTGTGCCTAGCCAGTGTCTAGCCTGTGCCTAGCCAGTGTCTAGCCTGTGTCTAGCCTGTGCCTAGCCAGTGTCTAGCCTGTGTCTAGCCTGTGCCTAGCCAGTTTCTAGCCTGTGTCTAGCCTGTGCTTAGCCAGTGTCAAGTCTATGCCAAGCCAGTGTCTAGCCTGTGTCTAGCCTGTGTCTAGCCTGTGTCTAGCCTGTATCTAGCCTGTTTCTAGCCTGTGTCTAGCCTGTGTCTAGTTTGTGTCTAGCCTGTGTCTAGCCTGTGTCTAGCCTGTGTCGTTCCTGTGTCTAGCCTGTGTCTAGCCTTTGTCTAGCCTGTGTCTAGCCTGTGTCTAGCCTGTGTCTAGCCGGTGTCTAGCCTGTGTCTAGCCTGTGCCTTGCCTGAGACTGGCATGTGCATACCCTGTGCCTAGCCAGTGTCTAGCCTCTGTCTAGCCTGTGCCTTGCCTGAGACTGGCATGTGCATAGCGTGTGCGTAGCCAGTGTCTAGCCTGTGTGTAGCCTGGGCCTTGCCTGAGACTGGCATGTGCATAGCGTGTGCCTAACCAGTGTCTAGCCAGTGCCTAGCCTGTGCCTAGCCTGTGCCTTGCCTGTGCCTAGCCTGTGACTAGCCTGTGTCTAGCCTGTGCCTTGCATGTGACTGGCATGTGCATAGCGTGTGCCTAGCCTGTGTCTAGCCTGTGTCTAGCCTGTGCCTTGCCTGTGACTGGCATGTGCATAGCCTGTGCTTAGCCAGTGTCTAGCCTGTTTCTAGCCTGTGTCTAGCCTTTGTCTAGCCTGTGTCTAGCCTGTGTCTAGCCTGTGTCTAGCCTGTGTCTAGCCTGTGTCTAGCCTGTGTCTAGCCTGTGCCTTGCCTGTGACTGGCATGTGCATACCCTGTGCCTAGCCAGTGTCTAGCCTGTGTCTAGCCTGTGCCTTGCCTGAGACTGGCATGTGCATAGCCTGTGCCTAGCCAGTGTCTATCATGTGTCTAGCCTGTGCCTTGCCTTAGACTGGCATGTGCATATCGTGTGCCTAGCCAGTGTCTAGCCTGTGTCTAGCCTGTGCCTTGCCTGAGACTGTCATGTGCATAGCGTGTGCCTAACCAGTGTCTAGCCAGTGACTAGCCTGTGTCTAGCCTGTGCCTTGCCTGAGACTGGCATGTGCATAGCGTGTGCCTAGCCAGTGTCTAGCCAGTGCCTAGCCTGTGCCTAGCCTGTGCCTAGCCTGTGCCTAGCCTGTGACTAGCCTGTGTCTAGCCTGTGCCTTGCATGTGACTGGCATGTGCATAGTCTATGCCAAGCCAGTGTCTAGCCTGTGTCTAGCCTGTGTCTAGCCTGTGTCTAGCCTGTGTCTAGCCTGTGTCTAGCCTGTGTCTAGCTTGTGTCTAGCCTGTGTCTAGCCTGTGTCGAGCCTGTGTCTAGCCAGTGTCTAGCCTGTGCCTTGCCTAAAACTGGCATGTGCATAGCGTATGCCTAGCCAGTATCTAGCCAGTGCCTAGCCTGTGCCTAGCCAGTGTCTAGCCTTTGTCTAGCATGTGCATAGCCAGAGTCTAGCCTGTGCCTAGCCAGTGTGTAGCCTTCGTCTAGCCTGTGTCTAGTCTGTGTCTAGCCTGTGTCTAGCCTTTGTGTAGCCTCTGTCTAGCCTCTGCCTAGCCTGTACCTAGCCAGTGCCTAGCCTCTACCTAGCCAGTACCTAGCCTGTACCTAGCCAGTGCCGAGCCTGTTCATAGCCATTGTCTAGCCTGTTCATGGCCATTGTCTAGCCTTTGCCTAGCCAGTGTCTAGCCTGTGCCTAGCCAGTGTCTTGCCTGTGCCTAGCCAGTGTCTAGCCTGTGCCCAGCCTGTGTCTAGCCTGTGTCTAGCCTGTGCCTAGCCAGTTTGTAGACTGTGCTTAGCCAGTGTCTAGTCTGTGCCAAGCCAGTTTCTAGCCTGTGTCTAGTCTGTTTTTAGCCTGTGTCTAGCCTGTGTCTAGACTGTGTCTAGCCTGTGTCTAGAATGTGTCTAGCCTGTCTTTAGCTTGTGTCTAGCCTGTGTTAGCCTGTGTCTAGCCTGTGTCTGGCCTGTGTCTAACCTGTGTCTAGCCTGTGTCTAGCCTGTGTCAAGCCTTTGTCTAGCCTGTGCATAGCCTGTGTCTAGCCTGTGTCTAGCCTGTGTCTAGCCTGTGTCTAGCCTGTGTCTAGCCTGTGTCTAGCCTGTGTCTAGCCTGTGTCTAGCCTGTGTCTAGCCTGTATCTAGCCTGTGCCTAGCCTTTTGTCTAGCCTGTGTCTAGCCTGTGTCTAGCCTGTGTCTAGCCTGTGTCTAGCCTGTGTCTAGCCTGTGTCTAGCCTGTGTCTAGCCTGTGTCTAGCCTGTGCCTTGCCTGTGACTGGCATGTGCATACCCTGTGCCTAGCCAGTGTCTAGCCTGTGTCTAGCCTGTGCCTTGCCTGAGACTGGCATGTGCAGCCTGTGCCTAGCCAGTGTCTATCATGTGTCTAGCCTGTGTGCCTTAGACTGGCATGTGCATATCGTGTGCCTAGCCAGTGTCTAGCCTGTGTCTAGCCTGTGCCTTGCCTGAGACTGGCATGTGCATAAGCGTGTGCCCAACCAGTGTCTAGCCAGTGACTAGCCCTGTGTCTAGCCTGTGCGCCTGAGACTGGCATGTGCATAGCGTGTGCCAGTGTCCTAGCCAGTGCCAAGCCTGTGCCTAGCCTGTGCCTTGCCTGTGCCTAGCCTGTGACTAGCCTGTGTCTAGCCTGTGCCTTGCATGTGACTGGCATGTGCATAGCCTGTGCCTAGCCTGTGTCTAGCCTGTGTCTAGCCTGTGCCTTGCCTGTGACTGGCTTGTGCATAGCCTGTGCCTAGCCAGTGTCTAGCATGTGTCTAGCCTGTGCCTTGCCTGAGACTGGCATGTGCATAGCGTGTGCCTAGCCAGTGTCTAGCCTGTGTCTAGCCTGTGCCTTGCCTGAGACTGGCATGTGCATAGCGTGTGCCTAACCAGTGTCTAGCCAGTGCCTAGCCTGTGTCTAGCCTGTGCCTTGCCTGAGACTGGCATGTGCATAGCGTGTGCCTAGCCAGTGTTTAGCCAGTGCCTAGCCTGTGCCTAGCCTGTGCCTTGCCTGTGCCTAGCCTGTGACTATCCTGTGTCTAGCCTGTGCCTTGCATGTGACTGGCATGTGCAAAGCCTGTGCCTAGCCTGTGTCTAGCCTGTGCTTAGCCAGTGTCTAGCCTGTTTCTAGCCTGTGCCTTGCCTGAGACAGGTATGTGCATAGCGTGTGCCTAGCCAGTGTCTAGCCAGTGCCTAGCCTGTGCCTAGCCAGTGTCTAGCCTTTGTCTAGCCTGTGCATAGCCTGTGTCTAGCCTGTGCCTAGCCAGTGTATAGCCTCTGTCTAGCCTGAGTCTAGTCTGTGTCTAGCCGGTGTCTAGCCGGTGTCTAGCCTATGCCTAGCCTGTGTCTAGTCTGTGTCTAGCCTGTGTCTAGCCTGTGCCTAGCTTTGTGTCTAGCCTGTGTCTAGCCTGTGTCTAGCCTGTGTCTAGCCTGTGTCTAGCCTGTGTCTAGCCTGTGTCTAGCCTGTGTCTAGCCTGTGTCTAGCCTGTGTCTAGCCTGTGTCTAGCCTGTGTCTAGCCTGTGTCTAGCCTGTGTCTAGCCTGTGCCTAGCCAGTGTCTACCCAGTGCCCAACCAGTGTCTAGCCTGTGTCTAGCCTGTGCCTAGCAGGTTTCTAGCCTGTGTCTGGCCTGTGTCTAGCCTGTGTCTAGCCTGTGTCTAGCATGTGCCTAGCCTCTGCCTAGCCTGTACGTAGCCAGTGCCTAGCCTCTGCCTAGCCTGTGCCCAGCCAGTGTCTAGCCTGTGTCTAGCCTGTGCCTAGCCAGTTTCTAGCCTGTGTCTAGCCTATGCTTAGCCAGTGTCTAGTCTGTGCCAAGCCTGTGTCTAGCCTGTTTCAAGCCTGTGTGTAGCCTGTGTCTAGCCTGTGTCTAGCTTGTGTCTAGCCTGTGTCTAGCTTGTGTCTAGCCTGTGTCTAGCCTGTGTCTAGCCTGTGTCTAGCCTGTGTCTAGCCTGTGCCTAGCCAGTGTCTAGCCTGTGCCTAGCCAGTGTCTGGCCTGTGCCTAGCCAGTTTCTAGCCTGTGTCTAGCCTGTGTCTAGCCTGTGTCTAGCCTGTGTCTAGCCTGTGTCTAGCCTGTGTCTAGCCTGTGTCTAGCCTGTGTCTAGCCTGTGTCTAGCCTGTGTCAAGCCTGTGTCTAGCCTGTGTCTAGCCTGTGTCTAGCCTGTGTCTGGCCTGTGTCTAGCCTGTGTCTAGCATGTGTCTAGCCTGTGTCTAGTCTGTGTCTAGCCTGTGTCTAGCCTGTGCCTAGCCTGTGCCCAGCCAGTGTCTAGCCTGTGTCTAGCCTGTGCCTAGCCAGTTTCTAACCAGAGTCTAGCCTGTGTCTAGCCTGTGTCTAGCCTGTGTCTTGCCTGTGTCTAGCCTGTGTCTAGCCTGTGTCTAGCCTGTGTCTAGCCTGTGTCTAGCCTGTGTCTAGCCTGTGTCTCGCCTGTGTCTAGCCTGTGCCTAGCCTGTGTCTAGCCTGTTTCTAGCCTGTGTCTAGCCTGTTTCTAGCCTCTGTCTAGCCTGTGCAAGCCGTTCTAGCCTGTGCTTAGCCAGTGTCTAGTCTGTGCCAAGCCAGTGTCTAGCCTGTGTCTAGCCTGTATCTAGCCTGTTTCTAGCCTGTGTCTAGCCTGTGTCTAGCCTGTGTCTAGCTTGTGTCTAGCCTGTAGTCTAGCCTGTGTTTAGCCTGTGTCTAGCCTGTGTCTAGCCTTTGATAAAGCCTGTGTCTAGCCTGTGTCTAGCCTGTGTCTGGCCTGTGTCTAGCCAGTGTCTAGCCTGTGTCTGGCCTGTGTCTAGCTTAAGTGTCTAGCCTGTATCTAGCCTGTGTCTAGCCTGTGATCTAGCCTGTGTCTAGCCTGTGTCTAGCCTGTGTCTAGCCTGTGTCTAGCCTGTGTCTAGCCTGTGTCTAGCCTGTGTCAAGACTGTGTCTAGCCTGTGTCTAGCCTGTGTCAAGCCTGTGTCTAGCCTGTGTCTAGCCTGTGTCTAGCCTGTGTCTAGCCTGTGTCTAGCCAGTGTCTCGCCTGTGTCTAGC